>JAPMUY010001653.1:72500-82500 GCA_026901105.3 Galaxias olidus | reverse complement strand
GACAGAGAGAGAGAGCGTGATATTAAAAGACAAAGAGAGAAAGACAGAGCGCGCGCGAGAGAGAGAGAGAGAGAGAGAGAGAGAGAGAGAGAGAGTGATATTAAAAGACAAAGACAGAGAGAGAGAGAGAGATATTAAAAGACAGAGACAAAGACAGAGAGAGAGTGATATCAAAAGACAAAGAGAGAGTGATATCAAAAGACAAAGAGAGAAAGACAGAGCACGAGAGAGAGAGAGAGAGAGAGAGAGAGTGATATTAAAAGACAAAGACAGAGAGAGAGAGAGAGAGAGAGAGAGAGAGAGAAAGTAAGATTAAGAGACAAGAGAGACAGAGGTCTTCTGGTTAGGGCTAACGAGGTAATTTGCCCCCATGATGACACAGGGTGTTCCCACCTCGACATGCTCTTTGACATACCAGTCAGACAGTGTTTACATAAAGGAGTGGCTCACCAAACCAACGGCTAGCACCACCCCTGTGTCATCGCAGCGTGTGATCGCTGGTGCATCCTAATTTCACAAGTTCACAAAAGAGGAAGTGGTTGAGTCAGTCGCTAGTGTTTCAAATCGGTTAAAATTCAAATCATAAGATGCTTCTGTTTTGGCTGTTTTTCAGAAAACGCAAATCTTGTTTATTGCCGCCGCCTAATTATGCAGCAGAAATTGGGCCATAGTCTATTGTGACATGTCAAAATAAGCAAATGATTTCGTTACACAATAAATGGATTACGGGTATAAACCAATATGGCAAAAAAAAAAAAGTACTCTGTCTAATTATGCCTACAGATCGTAAAAAAATCCCCGTAACCTTAAATGAATCTCTCTAAAAGAACGGCGCCATATTCCTTACTGCCGCTCTAAATGAGCGGTGAGAGACCTTGGGGAGCCGGATTACCAGGTGTTTCATCAACAAGAGAAAGCTGAGCGATGTCGCCGTCTAAAACGTAAAACGCAACGAGAAAGGAAACCAATGTAGCTGAACCCAGTGAGGAAGAGGCACCCCATTTTGGAGGCAGTCTAAACAGAGCAGCAGACCACAACAGCTTTAGGGAAGTGGTCTGCAGGCTCTGACCTCGCGTGACATCATGGCGGGGATTTTGACAGTGACGTCGCCTTCCTTCTTGTTTTTATGGCTTCCTCCCGGTCTCAATCCTTTGTTCTGTGTTTCTCTCTCTCTTTTTTCTTTCTTTTGTCTCTCTCTCTCTCTCTCTCTCTCTCTTTGTGGTGATTTCTTCGATCAGTCTCTCAGCCCACTCTTTCGCCCCACTCTTTCGCTTGGTCTATTCTTTGCCTCCACAATATAGACTAAGCGAAAACACCGCTATTTGAGGGAAAACACCGCTATTTGAGGGACTTTTCCAAACTGCTACTTTTTTACTTTTTTTTTTTCACACATTCCAGGGGCGTTCCGGCTCGAGGTTTGATTTCGGTGGTGTGGCTCGAGGAAAACTGAAGCTGTGAAGCGTCAGTTTGACATTTACAAAAGGGACAGTCGCGGAGCGTGAAGGTCATATTGTTTTCTGTTCAGGCGGGCGTGGCGTGTGAGAGGACGGGGGACGGTTCTGGTTCATGGTATGTTCCCTCGTCGTTTCTCTCACCCTTTTCGCCATGTACCCCGGGCCTTGGCGGGCCTGTTTCTCTTTTGAAAGACTCCCACCGGCCAAGAAAGAGGTTTCAAACTTTCCAGACGTGGAACTGGCTGGTGAACACGTGTCTTCCCCTCTGGCTCCGTTCTGATCTCAGATCAGACTTATCTCCGGTCGCAGCCGTGACCCTGGGAGACGGAGCGAAACCACGTACGACCGCGTGTGATTTTTAACCCTTGCAGTCCAAAAGAGAGCCATTAGCTAAGACACAGCCGGGTGAGACACCTCCCCGCTAGGGTTACCTGGGTAACGTGAGCTGCGTGACGAGGATCGTCCCTGACTGTGTGACGGGTGAAACCACATCCGTCTCCACGTAACGTCCCTTTAGAGACCTCCCAGTTACTGTGCCGACCGTAACGTGTTAGCTCAAAGAACCTACAAGGATCGTCTCATTCCTAGAGGACGTAATTCCTTGGAAAAGCAAAGTGATACCGGCTGTGTGTACTGAAAACATGAATTGAAAGGGCCGTGTCCAACTGAAAAACAACAAGACTCAAAAGATCAAGATCAAAGCAGAAAAAAAAAGCCCGTGTCTAAATGACACCCACAGCTGGTCTTCAGAGGAGGTTTACCCACCTCTGGTCCCACACTATCTGGGATTAGCACTGGCTTCGTGCGCCCAATCCCTCTTTGAAGCAGCTGATCCCCCCCCCCCCCCCCCTTCGATAAAGAAATGCGAGAACACTATCCTGCACTCCACACAAATTTAATTCAATTAAAAATACGCTTAAAACATGGAACCACGCAACGTGCACCCAAGACACAACATACACATGAACTTTCTTGTTCGCGACACACTACTTTCACATCTCACATCCACTTTCTCTCCTACAGGCATAAAACGCAGTAGCACGGACGCACGCACACACACACACAGAGATCTTCTAAAGACACAACGGTATCCACTTAGAAGACCACGCTTTGAAAAAAAGCCTCTGGGTTTTGATTAAAATACCAAAAGATTAACGACGTCAACGACTCACACAGACAAGCCAATGATCTGTCACTTTGAAAACATTTACCAAAGCAAGTGAACCTTTGCTCACCGAGCCTAATCAACAGTAAGCTCTGTGCGGGATGTGAATACTCTCTGAATGACATTTGCGGATCATTACCTCAGGGTTTTTAAATTGTAATTAAAACACTTGGCCTGGGCAATGGCATTTCATACATAAAAGGTAGGACGTGCAATTGACCTTATCAAGCAAGGTCTTTGCTAAGCCAGCGCCGCAGAAATAAAGAAACGTTTCCACAGTTTTCTAAATCTCTTGCAAACTGTGTTGAAGGCAAACAGTGCAGTTTAACTCTTACCATTTTCTTTTTCTGGAGCTGAAGTGTGAGGCTATGTCACACCACAAAAACATGACATTCAAATGTGAAGTGTTTTCAGGCCTATGTCAAGTCTAATGAAAATACTTGAGGCACCGAAAGACAAAATAATTACAATAAATGAATATGAAATTGGATTTCAAACGACCTTACTTACCTTACAACATTAATGTTTTTCTCATATTTTAAATACCCAAGAGCTCTTATCTGCAACTTAAAAACAGATCTGTAAATAAATATCCCACAGACATTATAGGCTTAAAGTATGATAAAGTATTATCATATTAGACTCCACTTATCAATCAGAGCTGGCACAATGATTGTTCACAATATTTGTTTTTTAAACCTAAAAAGGATGTTTTGAAATATGACAGAGGGTGGATTGATAGGTCGAATTAATTGACCTAACTCATGCGCTTTGATCTCCTTAGCGCTTTCATAATGTGGTGTTGTTGTGCTATGAATTACGAATACCTCAGGGCCACAAATCTTGGCTTCCCTCCCACTGTGCACATCGACTTATTGGTTTTGCCCCTTGTTATGCAGTCACAACCCGATAACACTTGCCAGCACGTCCAATCACATATCGCTTCCCTTTAAATTAGGAAGTAACTCCTTACAACGTAACGTTTAACGCTTATTTTTTTTCGTCTCGTACCATTTCATTGTTACAACAGAGCCAAAACAAATGAATAAACTAAGTACCTCATTTTACACAAGGAAAATGTTACATATCAATGACCATGTTCCATAACAGTAAAAAGCCTCTGTGGCAGCAAGCTAGAAAGGTGGCTAACTAGTTAGCTTTACAACTTACTTCATTTGGATATTTTAAATACAGAAGAATACTTTTTTTTAAATGCACAATGTTTATTCTGGTTGTTAGACCAAACACAATAGCCGACAACGTATAATAGTTGTAACTAAATCATTAATGAAAATTAATGACACCAATTAGATAGTGTTAGCATTAGCATAGCTACGTAGCTAGTAGTACTCCCCCCGATCTAAAAATGGCACGGACTAATCTCTGACACTGAGACCCTCACTCAATGTTTACAAATAAAAGTCTCTCTTTTGAAAACGCATGGCATAAGTCAAGGAGCACCATGTTTGTATGTACAACACAAACTCGTAAGAGATGGCAAACAAGTCAACACTCGACCTCACAAATTTGGGAAACAATAACGTCAACAACACGAAAAGCATTCACAATATAGTTGACGTTATCACGAATTGGAAAGGAGGAAGCTAACACGTGCTCATAATTACTGAAAACATCAAGAATGGTAGCTCACAATACTTTGTATTTAGTTGGTTATTTCTTTATTTCTGTTGCTAAATTAGATCTAGCATGACACATGTGACAAACAAGGAACGTTCCAGTAAGTGTTTTCGTTCCAAAGACTAGTCGGGTCCTATATGGAACGTTTCCATTCCAACCAATAGAGGCTGGACGAGACTGCAGCTAACGATCACATCATAGCCAGAATCCCACTGATGTAGCAAAGCTGCCCGCGGCAGGGAAATAAACCATACAAACGGTAGTGTTATCTTACGTTAGACAATGTTCCAGTATTCTTGCGTTGATCCTAATCTATTTAAAAATCCACTTTCTTCGAGTGAGTGTAGTCTTTCCGAAGTAATCCACATAAAAGCAATAGTTTTTTTCTTCTAATTTGATAGACTCGAGTAGTGTCTGCTCCAGCAGCGGCTCAGCGGTACTACTAGCTTACTACTCCGCGAGGAGGACGTCGGTGGTGCTGAAACGCCTCTCTTGATTCAGCTCTTTCAATAGGTCGCATGCTCTCGCGTTCTCTTGCTCACCGATCTCATTCAAGCAGCAACCTACTCAAGATTCAAACGCCTAAAGAAATCACTAAAACATTGATAATAAACTATAAAGCCTATGTATATATTATTGTAATGCTGGACCATGAAGCATATCCATGCTATGGGAAATTTAGTTGTGTACGTTTGTTTTAAAAACAACAGTTTCCTTAAAAAAATATAAAACTGTCTACTACTGAGTAATTCATATAGATCAGTAGGAGTTCGCGCGCGCAAGTACTCACAACATACTCACAAACCGTTTTAGATTCTACTTCAGCGGATTCCATTAAGGCTCATCATTACACCCCTGCTCTGTGACGAGCGCGCCATGATGTCTCCATCTGGCCTGTTTGATGCCCGGGGAGGAACAAGCTGAGAATACAGTGACTGAACAGTGAAGAATAGCATTTTGGAGGGACCACAACAAGCCATGCTGTGTGAATAGCGTATCACATTTGGAGAGGCCAGTTCCCTGCTAATGGTCTGAACCCCTTCTGGGTGAAAACCTCGTTTGTCATGGAACCACCATAGCCTACTGTGAGATGTGTGAGGTTCTTAGAGATATTGCCTGCAGGCTATGCTACACCCAGGTAAATGTTCTAACTATGAATAAAGGTGTAATGTAATCATTTGAAATGAAGAACAAACACCTACAGTTGGTTCTTCCTATTGGCAGCAGAAGCGGTTCTTATCCTGACCCACATTTCAGACTGGCTAAGGCCTCCCGTTCAGATGTCACATGGGATTGTTATTCTTTCCTGTGTTTTTCTTTCTCCTCTGTGGTTTTTGGGAGACCCCGCCCCCCACATCCCTCCATTCCTCTCTCTCTCTCTCTCTCTCTCTCTCTCTCTCTCTCTCTCTCTCTCTCTCTCTCTCTCTCTCTCTCTCTCTCTCTCTCTCTCTCTCACACACACACACACACACACACACACACACACTCCAATTCCACACCCACTGTTAACCAACAGCATAACCAACTCCATCTCTCCATCTATGCAAACCAGTGAGTCGTCACGGGACAGCAAAGACGATTTCGACTGGAGAGGGCTGAGGGTTTTTTTTTTCTTCTTCTCCTTCTTTCGAGGACGCTGGCGTGTGTAGAGGTCGTCTATCTCCATCTCTTTGTGATGCTCAATTAGTCAGCTCAGTGATAAAGCTGAAATGGCTGTTTTTTTCCACGTTCAGCCACATCTGTTTCTCATCTGGTTGTATTTCACCCTCAAGGAAAAAATACGGAGATGAGAACCATTGTGGAAATATTTAAACTAACTTGATCCCAAATAGTTGAGTAAATCCAGTGCAGTTTTTTTTTTCAAATACATCTCACCCTCTTTCTTTGTAAAATAAGGTAATTCTAGTTTATTATCTGAAAGACCTGTATGGGCAGAAGGGACTGTACATATATATTTTTGAAAGACATTAGATACCTGTTTGGTGGAAACCAATAAGCATATATTTCCTGCAACAGATAAAAAAAACGCTAGAAAGTAACAGCTCTAATCTCCTATTTCTCTGAAAAGAAATTCAACGTGACTCCGCCTGACAAACAAAGTTTGATCTCACAGCCCTGTCAGCAGACAGATGCACTGAATACAGTCATTATTAACGTGGCATTTAAAGTAAACGAGAAAAACACCCACAGACCGTCTTTGAGAAAGGACAGTAGACGGTTGAAATGGCAATGGAACAAAAAGCCCGGAGGACAGAGACAAAAAGGATCCAAAACAAAGCGTCCTAAGAGACAGGAAGTCACGCAGACAGACAGGCAGGCCGTACGACAGACAGGCGGAAAATAGACAGGCAAATGGACAGAAATACAATCAGACAGACAGGTAGACATACAGGCAGCCAGCCAGACAGACAGGCAGACGGACAGACAGGTGGGAAACAGATAGGCAGATGGACAGAAACACAATCAGACAGACAGACGGACAGACAGATAGACAGGCAGACAGACAGACAGGTGGTTGGAGTGTACCAGGTTAATTGAGAACGCCCTGCGAGGAAGACCCGCTTTGATTTCACTTTCAAACAGTCCGCTGACAGAACGGTAACCCTCTTCAACTGTGGTCATTCAGTGTGAGTCCAATCTATTCACTGTGGTCACAGCAATGCATAGCAGGCCTAGTGTTGGGTGAGTGAATGAATTAATTGTATGCACAGTTGTATTTTTTGTTCACAAAGGGTTATAGAAATACATTTACTATAAACATAAAAACACTGTATGAAGCCTTTGAACAAATCAGAGAGATGAGATAGATTGGTTTGGTTTGTCCACATGAAAACTACTCTTTTTGCATAGAATAGTATTCTATAAATAATAATACACAATTATTAAAGTGCATTCCAATAATCTGCATGTTAAAAAAAAATTTTTTTTATGGTGCAGTGAAGCCAATTTACGAAGGTCACAAAGTCAGATGTGAGGATTAAATGGGTTCTTTTAAAAGGGAGTTGTGGATTATTTTCAGAGAGCGGTGCTATATATAGCATCTTCATAATTATGCAAGTCAAATCCCTTTGTAAGCTGTGATGTACATTATAGCTCTGGGTATAATTCAGTCTGCCAATCTGGATAGCCATTATAATGTCGTCGGAGCTGGGGTCACACAGTGTGGGAAAATTATGTATTTTCTCGGATATCATCGACTGAGAGAGAGGGGTGTCAATGAGTCAGTCAATGGAAAATAGAAATATATAAAGACATAGTGTTAGAAAGGGTTGGAGAGACAATGAAAGAGAGACAGAGAGAGGAAGAGAGACAAAGAGAGAGAGACAGAGCAAAATAAAGAATGAGTGACAGAGAGAAGGAGATAGAGAGAGATAAAGAGAGTGAACAAAATAGAGATTATTTTTTCTAGTTTCCCATATAAAAAAGCATTGCTCTGGCCACTTTTTTATTGCTTGAATTGTTTCACAGATGTCAGGCTGCTCCCCCTTCCTCCTCCCCCTCCGCCTTCCTCCTCCCGCTTCTCCTCCTCCTCCCCCTCCGCCTTCCTCCTCCCCCTCCGCCTTCCTCCCCCTCCTCTTTTCACTCTAACCACCAGATCTCCGTGGAATGGCTAACTACATTGTTGAAATTCCAGGCTTCCCTTCCGGTGTCTGCCGAGCTTCACCTGGAGGGCTGCCAATTTATCCTCCTCTTCCTCCTTTCTTCCCACACCGTTTCATTCTTCTCTCTTACTTGTTCTGTGGAAATATGGCCTCTGCTCTCAATGGATCAGTCCTCATGTCTCTGAAGCGGATCTAAAATAAATGTTTGTGTGTGTGTGGGGGGGGGTGTGTGTGTGAGAGAGTGTGTGTGTGAATGTGTGTGTGTGTGTGTGTGTGTGAGTGTGTGTGAGTGTGTGAGTGTGTAAGTGTGTGTGTGTGTGTATGTGTGTGAGTGTGTGTGTGTGTGTGTGTGTGTGTATGTGTGTGTGAGAGTGTGTGTGTGTGTGTGTGTGTGTGTGTGTGTGAGAGATGTGTGTGTGTGTGTGTGGTGTGTGTGTGTGTTGTGTGTGTGTGTAGTGTATATTATGAGAAGGAAGAGAATTTACTGTGTGTGTGTGTGTGTGTGTGTGTGTGTGTGTGTGTGTGTGTGTGTGTGTGTGTGTGTGTGTGTGTGTGTGTGTGTGTGTATGTGTGTGTGTTATCTTAGTAACAGCGGTGCAGCACTGTGTGGAGGTTGTCATCGTAGCAGCAGTGCAGCCCTGTGAGGAGGTTGTCATAGCAGCAGTGCAGCCCTGTGTAGAGGTTGTCAAAGCAGCAGCAATGCAGTGCTGGGTGGAGGTTGTCATAGCAGCAGCAGTGCAGCACTGGGTGGAGGTTGTCATAGCAGGAGCAATGCAGCACTGTGTTACGTTGTCATCAGAGCAGCAATGCAGCCCTGTGTAGAGGTTGTCATAGCAGCAGCAGTGCAGCAGCCCTGTGTGGAGGTTGTCATAGCAGCAGCAGCGCAGCCCTGCGAGGTTGTCGGAGCCATGCTCCACGGACCATCTGTTAGCAAGCACGGAGCCACGCAGAGCTCTCTAGAGTGAGGGCTAGTCTGGAGCCAAGCCAGGAGGTGGATCTCACATTTTCCATCTCTAGTAAAGATGTACAAGATCTCTCTCTCTCTCTCTCTCTCTGTCTCTCTCTCTCTCTCTGAAGTGGAAAATCCGTGTAACTAACCGTGGTCCGTAGTTTTTCCCGTCAAACGCAGATTATACTGTCAAAAAATACGATTGGTTGTGAGGAGATGATGCGTGAAACAAGAAATAGTCATGTTTTCTCATGGAGTAGCATGTCTTGGCAGCAGACAAGGCTTTGGGGTAGAGAATTTAGAAAAGAAATGAAAGCCAGCGCCAACAATGAAGTTGGAAATTGGACGTCTAATGTGTGATGAAATACTGCCACACACAACGTATTCATTTGGGAAAGATCGGGCATAGAAGATGCTTTTTATTTAATTGAATCAAATCGGGTTGTTGTACTATTTACAATTGAAAGCTCCATGGGTGAATTCTTAGAACGTCTAATGCTCTGTTACCATGGTAATGCCTTTGCATGCAACCTTCTAGCTACGGAAGCACAGGGACAATTCCACACGCAGCGCAGGAACCATCTTGTAGCTACGAGTGACGAACGATCACATAAACAATGACAATTGGCCCTTCGCTGAAGATGGAAGCAGCACTAATGGGTCTTTAGGGCTTGCCACCCACACACACTTACAAGGACACACACAGCCACACACCTCTGCTAACAAAATAATACACTGAGACACACACAACCACACACCTCTGCTAACACAATAATACAGTGAGACACACTAACAAGAACACACACACAACCACACACCTCCACTTACACAATAACAGACCAGACACACACTAAAGAGGACACACACACAACCACACACCTATGCTAACACAATGACACACTGAGACACACACAATCACACACCTCCGCTAACACAATAATCTATCTACATCTATCTATCTATCTATCTATCTGTCGATCCATCCATCTATCCATCTATCCATCCGTCCGTCCGTCTAGTGATTTATTCCCTTCCCACGATGCACTGCACTCTGCTTCCTGTCCTACCATGAGAGGATTGGTCGGCAGCTCTCGTACCTGGGAAGCCTTGTGTGGGGAGGGAGAAGAGGATATTTTTCCCGGGAAAAGAAGGTGAGAGAAGTGTCCACGTCGTAAAAGAAAAGGTCGAAATA
>JAPMUY010001653.1:62500-65000 GCA_026901105.3 Galaxias olidus | reverse complement strand
AAAGTTTAAATGACAGAAAATCCCCAATAGGAGATTGATCACATTAAATACACCAAGTGGAATTAGAACAGAGGAAACAACAAGCACAGAGCAGGATCCATAGGAGAGAATAGGACAGAGCAGGATCCATAGGAGAGAATAGGACAGAGCAGGATCCATAGGAGAGAATAGGACAGAGCAGGATCCATAGCAGAGAATAGAACAGTGCAGGATCCATAGGAGAGAATAGGACAGAGCAGAATCCATAGGAAGGAATAGAATAGGATCCATAGGAGGGAATAGGACAGAGCAGGATCCATAGGAAGGAATAGAACAGGATCCATAGGAGGGAATAGAACAGGATCCATAGGAGGGAATAGGACAGGATCCATAGGAGGGAACGGGACAGAGTAGGATCCATAGGAGGGAACAGGACAGTATTCTAACGTTCAAGCATGGGTGACTGACCACAGAGGGACCACAGTCTGTCTGCCTGCCTGTCTGTCTGTCTGCCTGTCTGTCTGTCTGTCTGCCTGCCTGCCTGTCTGTCTGTCTGTCTGTCTGTCTGTCTGCCTGCCTGCCTGTCTGTCTGTCTGTCTGTCTGCCTGCCTGCCTGCCTGCCTGCCTGCCTGCCTGCCTGTCTGCCTGCCTGCCTGCCTGCCTGCCTGCCTGCCTGCCTGCCTGCCTGCCTGTCTGTCTGTCTGTCTGTCTGCCTGCCTGCCTGCCTGCCTGCCTGCCTGCGCCTGCCCGTCTGTCTGTCTGTCTGTCTGCCTGCCTGCCTGCCTGTCTGCCTGTCTGTCTGTCTGTCTGCCTGCCTGCCTGCCTGCCTGCCTGCGCCTGCCTGTCTGTCTGTCTGTCTGCCTGCCTGCCTGCCTGCCTGCCTGCCTGCCTGCCTGCCGGCTTGCCTGTCTGTCTGTCTGCCTGCCTGCCTGCCTGCCTGCCTGCCTGCCTGCGCCTGCCTGCCTGCCTGCCTGTCTGCCTGCCTGCCTGCCTGCCTGTCTGCCTGCCTGCCTACCTGCCTGCCTGCCTGTCTGTCTGTCTGTCTGTCTGTCTGTCTGTCTGTCTGTCTGCCTGCCTGCCTGCCTGCCTGCCTGCCTGTCTGTCTGTCTGTCTGTCTGTCTGTCTGTCTGTCTGTCTGTCTGCCTGCCTGTCCTCCCCTAGGTTATTATCGTTAGTAAATATTGAATCACATATTGATATTTTCTCTTACACTCATTTTGCTGTTTACGTGAAAACTGTACAAAGCAGGGTGAGACGAGTGGAGACTGATCCTGTTTTCTGTCGGTGTCGGTGTGTGTGTGTGTGTGTGTGTGTGTGTGTGTGTGTGTGTGTGTGTGTGGGATGAGTCATAGCTGACAGCAGAGAGGCAGAAAGAAAAAAAGAAGAAAGGAGAGAGAGGAGAGGGAGGAGATGAAAGGAACATGAGTGATTTAGTGTCAGAGAGAGAGAGAGAGAGAGAGAGAGAGAGAGAGAGAGAGAGAGAGAGAGACAGAGAGACAGATAGACAGAGAGAGAGAGAGAAGAGAGAGAGATAAAGAGAGAGAGAGAAGAGAGAGATAAAGACCGTCATTTTGTGGTAGGCATAGTCCACTGCCACCCTCGCTCTGACTGCCATTCTGAACACTGCCACCAAATCGGCCCCACTGCCCCCCTCCATCTCCAACCTGTGGGTTTTGTAGATTGCCAGCCTTGCTTGACCCAGGAGAACATTTGCCATTGTGCATCTTGCTGTGTTCTCCTTGCTACACCTTACAGTAAACAGAAACAGACAGTGGTTAAATAAAAATCACAATCTCCTCAACATTTTGTCCAGAAGGGAAAACACGGCAGCTAAACTCAAAGGAAATGGTACACTTGGTTCAGGGCTGAGCAGAAAGAGAGAGAGAGAGAGAGAGAGAGAGGGTGAGTCAGAGAAGAGGACTATTCCATTGAAGAAGGGATAAGGAGAAGAGGGAAAGAAGGAGAAGGAGAAGCATGAGAGGAGTGACAGGAGGGCACAGCCCCCTTCATCTCACCCTCCTATTACCCCCCCCCCCCCACACACACACACACACACCCTTTCTCTCTCCTCCTCTCTGTCTGCACTCACTGCTCTTCTTCCCCTGTGGTGGTATGGTAGGAGTGTCCTGAGTAGGACAGGGGCCCCAGTCCTCCAGCCTGTCTGTGTGAGCCAACGTTGAAGACATAAATCAAGCACACCCTCTTTCCCCCCCCCCCTGTTCTTCTCTGTGTTCCCTTCCCTCTCCCTCCCTCCCTCCCTCCCTCCCTCCCTCTCTTTCCCCTGTCCTTCTCTCCCTCACTCCCTCTCCTCCTTCTCTTCTCTTCTCTCCCTCCTTCCATCTGTTTGTTGCCCCTCCCTCTCTGGAACGCTTAGGAGAGAGACCCTTGCCCCAGATTCTGGACCCCTTTGCTTCATGACGAGGCAGCATTAGCTGCAGTGTGTGTGTGAGAGTGCGTGCGTGTGTGAGTGTGTGTGTGTGTGTGCGTGTGTGAGTGTGTGTGTGTGTGTGTGTGTGTGTGT
>JAPMUY010001653.1:52500-60000 GCA_026901105.3 Galaxias olidus | reverse complement strand
TTTGACAACGCAGAGGAAGCAGCCCCAGTCTCTTTTCATTGCTTCACACCAAAGTCACCCCCAGCACTACAACAACACTACACACTGGAATACCACAGCCTTACAAAGACACTACACACTGGAATACCACAGCCTTACAAAGACACTACACACTGGAATACCACAGCATTACAAAGACACTACACACTGGAATACCACAGCCTTACAAAGACACTACACACTGGAATACCACAGCATTACAAAGACACTGCACACTGGAATACCACATCATTACAAAGACACTACACACTGGAATACCACAGCATTACAAAGACACTACACACTGGAATACCACAGCCTTACAAAGACACTACACACTGGAATACCAGAGCATTACAAAGACACTGCACACTGGAATACCACAGCATTACAAAGACACTGCACACTGGAATACCACAGCATTACAACAACACTACACACTGGAATACCACAGCATTACAACAACACTACACACACTGGAATATCGCCCCATAGAGCGAGCACACACAACTGTAGCCAGACAAACTTCATACGCCAGCTTCAAAGCAATACGCCAAACCCCCCCCCCCCCCCCCCCCGCCCCCATACCTATTCTCTCAGTACTCAGCAGAAACATCACACTGTTAAATCATTCATGAAATATGTATGATGCTTGAAATTTATTTCGGGGGGGGGGGGGGGGGGGTAAAAGGATAAAACGTGGAGAAATCTCAACAAAGGCTGTGTGGCGGCTGAGTGGATGTGTGGTGTGTGCTGCACGTGCGGCACGTCTCCATCTGAAGCCACTGAGGCCTGCTGTGACCGCGTGGCCGTGTGGCAGTAATTAGGTGTAAGTGCGAGGCCACTCCGTCGAGATAGCGGAGCTACACACCGCAGATGTTCCTATTGTCATTTCACAACTCATATTATTATTGTCATTTCACAACTCATATTATTATTGTCATTTCACAACTCATTATTGTTATTGTTGTTTCGTTCTGAGGAGGGATTTTCACCGCGCACAGAGACACAACTCATATTATTATTGTTATTTCGTTCTGAGGAGGGATTTTCACCGCGCACAGAGACACAACTCATATTATTATTGTCATTTCGTTCTGGGGCAGGATTGGCACCACGCACAGAGACACAACTCATATTAGGGATCTACTTGTGTTGCATAGGTGGTTTGGAAAGCCACTAATGTGCATGAGCTCTTTTGGAGATGTGAAAATCTCATTCATATCTCCTTGTACATTCATATAATGTGGACTAAATCTAGAACAAACCTCCCAGCCATTAGAGCCTTACTCTGCTCTGTAGAATCTGCTATGTTAAAAATGTTCTCCATAGGGGAAGAAATAGAGCAAAAGGTTTTTAATTTTGACTGTAAAAGAGGTATTTAAGCACACAGATTGAACAGGAATCCCCATCTTAAAAGCCTTGCTTTAATCCCTCCCTTTCTCTGCGGTCTAACGGTTGCATCAACACCCAAGACGTTGGGAACTTACTTTGTGAGCAATTGTTTATTGGCAGCGTTTCTTTTTTTTGAACTGTTTAGGATGAAGGATTTACGACTTAGCTGCCCCTGCCAGACAGAGGAGAGAGAGAGGGGGGGGATCCTCCTAAAAGATCTCCTTCCACATCGCTCTCCTGGGACAAATAGACGAGAGAGAAAAAAACACGCTGCTCTCATTCTCCAGTGCAGGCTTCAATGGATGAGCGTTAGCTGTGCTTGTGTCAAGTTATTTTAGTGTGTGTGTGTGTGTGTGTGTGTGTGTGTGTGTGTGTGTGTGTGTGTTGGCGAACGTGTAGCTGAAGCTGTCACGGGAGGACTTGCATTGTGTGCTCAGACTTCAATAACAACGTACAGATTAATGACCACTGTTTTCCCTCATCAGGCACTGAACAACTTAGTACACACGTGGCTATTAGTGGATTCTAAGCATGTCTGAGAGAGAGAGAGACAGTGTGTGTGTGTGTGTGTGTGTGTGTGTGTGTGTGTGTGTGTGTGTGTGGGAGGTGACTGTGAGAGGAGAGTCTGGAAGTCAACCAGCCAACCAGGTAGCAAGCCAGTCGACCAGCCAGCCAGCCAGGTAGCAAGCCAGTCAACCAGCCAGCCAGCCAGGTTGCAAGCCAGTCAACCAGCCAGCCAGCCAGGTAGCAAGCCAGTCAACCAGACGTCTACACACAGAGAGATCAGCGGTCTACACAAAGAGAGATCAGCGGACTACACACTGAGAGATCAGCGGACTACACACTGAGAGATCAGCGGTCTACACACAGAGAGATCAGCGGTCTACACAAAGAGAGATCAGTGGTCTACACACAGAGAGGTCAGCGGTCTACACACAGAGAGATCAGCGGTCTACACACTGAGAGATCAGCGGTCTACACACAGAGAGATCGGTCGTCTACACACAGAGATATCAGCGCTCTACACACAGAGAGATAAGCGGTCTACACACAGAGAGATCAGCGATCTACACACAGAGAGATCGGTCGTCTACACACAGAGATATCAGCGCTCTACACACAGAGAGATCAGCGGTCTACACACAGAGAGATCAGCGGTCTACACAAAGAGAGATCAGTGGTCTACACACAGAGAGATCAGCGGCCCAGGCCTACTCACACAGATCTGGTTGCCATGAATATAAAACGTGGAATGGATTCTTTCCACAATTCCCACTCCTCCTCCTCCTCCTCCTCCTCCACACACACACACACACACACACACACACACACACATACATACACACATACACACACAGACACAGAGACACACAAACATGGACATCCTTATACGCACACACACACACACACACACATATATATATATATATACACACCCTAAGACACACACCATACTGTCATTGTGGCATGAAGAAGACTGCACAATCCTGAATGACTGTGCCTTGCACAACAAACAAGTTCTATATTAGACAGAGCAGTTCAGTCCAATGTGAAACCATAGCTTTCAGCAGAAGAAAACCATAGCACCGCATATTACAGAGCAGGAAGTCAAAAAAAGCGCGAAGAGCAAAATAAACAGTGAAACAAAGTAGTTTACGGCACAGCAAACGGTATAGCGGCGCAACAATATGAAAGAACTGTTCAGAACGTGAACAGATATAGCCACGGTCGATCTTTGCATTTGAATTGAAAACACTAGAGGAGCGCTGGATTTGTGTGAAGTCGCACGTGAGCACTGACACTTTGGACTCTGTTCAAGAGCCTGACGAGTTCAAATCAAACACAGCTGTGGGCGTGTGAGCCAAAAGCAGCAGTGGTGGTAAGAGGATATCCGTTCAGTCAATCGAAGGCATCATTATAGTGGTCTGAAATGAAACACAACCATAGGTGTAGTATGTGATCCAGTGCGTGTCGGAGTGTGTGTGAGTGTGTGTGCGCGTGTGTGTGTGTGTGCGCGTGCACCCTAAAGCGCCTTACTATATACAGATATCCATCACAGAAGAAGCCACTGAGTCATTGACCCAGGTTGATAGGAAATAATGAGTCATTTGTTTCAAACAAAGCCTTGTTAAACAACACACACACACACAGCCATCAAGGCACATTAGAGCAGTAACATTACAGGGCTTTCAGATGTAGAAACCCAGGTCATCACAACACTAGTACCACGCAGAGAACTCACAGTTCTAGATGTTGGCTGGCTGGCTGGTTATGTTATCATAACAGCCTTTTACTCACAGTTCTAGATGTTGGCTGGCTGGCTGGTTATGTTATCATAACAGCCTTTTACTCACAGTTCTAGATGTTGGCTGGCTGGCTGGTTATGTTATCATAACAGCCTTTTACTTACTGTTCTAGATGTTGGCTGGCTGGCTGGTTATGTTATCATAACAGCCTTTTACTCACAGTTCTAGATGTTGCCTGGCTGGCTGGTTATGTTATCATAACAGCCTTTTACTCACAGTTCTAGATGTTGGCTGGCTGGCTGGTTATGTTATCATAACAGCCTTTTACTTACTGTTCTTGATGTGGACTAGCTGGCTGGTTATGTTATCATAACAGCCTTTTACTTACTGTTCTTGATGCGGACTAGCTGGCTGGTTATGTTATCATAACAGCCTTTTACTTACTGTTCTTGATGTGGACTAGCTGGCTGGTTATGTTATCATAACAGCCTTTTACTTACTGTTCTTGATGCGGACTAGCTGGCTGGTTATGTTATCATAACAGCCTTTTACTTACTGTTCTTGATGTGGACTAGCTGGCTGGTTATGTTATCATAACAGCCTTTAACTCACAGTTCTAGATGTTGGCTGGCTGGCTGGTTATGTTATCATAACAGCCTTTTACTTACTGTTCTTGATGTGGACTAGCTGTCTGGCTGGATGTCTGGCTGCCTGGTTGTCTGGCTGGTTATGTCACAACAACGGCCATTTCCTTAATTTGCTTCGCTATTAAAACCTCCGTTGTTGTAATGAACTTTTTCCGACATGTGGAACAGTTCGGTGTGACATTGAAACGTGACTCTCAGCGTCCGTCCTCCTGTTGGCCCTCGGAGAGCGGTTGATTAGCTCTGCGGCGTGGTGAGATGAGGAAGCCGTGACTCAAGACGTGAGAACGCGTGACGATCCTCCAGTGGCTCCTGGTCACGCAGGCTTCAGACGAGATCATGACGTGGGGGGGGCGGGGGGGGGGTTCACCGGTTAATCATCTCACAGGGAGAGCTAGCGCGGTGGATTGGTAGAGGTCACCCTTGGCCTCCTCTCCTGCTTGGCCTTCCTGATGAACGCAGTGCGTAGCTGCCGGAGTGTGAGTGTCACTCATGGTGTTCGCTATTCCCGACAAGGTCCAGGTTCTTATTTCTCTCAACTCCACCTCTCTCTCTCTCTCTCTCTCTCTCTCTCTCTCTCTCTCTCTCTCTCTCTCTCTCTCTCTCTCTCTCTCTCTCTCTCTCTCTCTCTCTCTCTCTCTCTCTCTCTCTCTCTCTCTCTCGCTCTCTCTGAACAACAGAAAGAGAAGAGGAAGATGAGAGGGTAGAGGGTGTGAGCAGGAGCAGTGGAGGGGACTGATGGACTGAGAGGGGGTAGAGGCAGCAGGGGAGAGACAGCCCAATCAAATCTTAAAGATCAAAGGGGACACAACGAGAGACAGACGGGCATGAAGAATATTAGTCAGACAGACAGGTATAAAGACAGACAGGTATAAAGACAGACATCAGATGCTTTTATCCAAAGGGACTTACATCCATCCATCCCTCCATCCATTTTCCGCTGCTTATCCGGGGCCAGGTCGCGGTGGCAGCAGACTAAGCAGGGAAGTCCAGACGTCCTTCGGCCCAGCGACGTATTCCAGCTCCTCCTGGGGGATCCCGAGGCGTTCCCAGGCCAGATGAGATATATAATCTCTCCAGTGTGTTCTGGGTCTACCCCGGGGTCTCCTACCAGTAGGGCGTGCCCGGAAAACCTCCAACGGGAGGTGCCCAGGAGGCATCCTAATCAGATGCTCGAACCAACTCATCTGGCTCCTTTAGATGCGAAGGAGCAGCGGCTCTACTCCGTAAACATGGGCAGTGCCCTGGAGCAACGTAGGGATAACTGCCTTGCTTAAGGGCACACTACTAGTGGTGTTTCCTGGTGGAATTTAAACTCATAACATTTTGGTCTCCAGGTAGCTGTCTTACCCATAGGTCACCACTACCCACTAGAGAGAAACAGACAGGTAGGCAGGTAGACAGGAAGGTAGACAGACAGGAAGGTAGACAGACAGACAGGTAGACAGACAGGAAGGTAGACAGACAGACAGGCAGGCAGACAGGAAGGTAGACAGACAGGAAGGTAGACAGACAGGCAGGTAGACAGACAGGAAGGTAGACAGACAGACAGGCAGACAGGTAGGCAGACAGGCATGGTCATGGTATGTAGGAATCAGTGTCCAACACCAACTAAAGAGAGAGAGAGAGAGAGAGAGAGGGAGGACAACACCAACTAAAGAGAGAGAGAAAGAGAGAGGGAGAGAGAGAGAGGGAGGACAACACCAACTAAAGAGAGAGAGAGAGAGAGAGAGAGAGAGGAGAGAGAGAGAGAGAGAGAGAGAGAGAGAGAGGGACAACACCAACTAAAGAGAGAGAGAGAGAGAGAGAGAGAGAGAGAGAGAGAGAGAGAGAGAGAGAGAGAAGACCAACTAGAGAGAGAGAGAGAGAGAGAGAGAGAGAGAGAGAGAGAGAGAGAGAGAGAGAGAGAGAGAGAGAGAGAGAGAGAGAGAGAGAGAGAGAGAGAGAGAGAGAGAGAGAGAGAGGACAACACCAACTAAAGAGAGAGAGAGAGAGAGAGAGAGAGAGAGAGAGAGAGAGAGAGAGAGAGAGGTCAACAAAGAGAGAGAGAGAGAGAGAGAGAGAGAGAGAGAGAGAGAGAGAGAGAGAGAGAGAGAGAGAGAGAGAGAGAGAGGACAACACCAACTAAAGAGAGAGAGAGAGAGAGAGGGCGGACAACACCAACTAAAGAAAAAGAGAGAGAGAGAGGGCGGACAACACCAACTAAAGAGAGAGAGAGAGAGAGAGAGAGAGAGAGGACAACACCAACTAAAGAGAGAGAGAGAGAGAGAGAGAGGGAGGACAACACCAACTAAAGAGAGAGAGAGAGAGAGAGAGAGAGAGAGAGACAACACCAACTAAAGAGAGAGATAGAGAGAGGGGGGAGAGCACCAACTAAAGAGAGAGGTGGAGAGAGGGAGGATTGAAATACCTTCACAGTTGTCAAGGCCGACCACTGATGTGAAGAAGCCATTTTAGTTTGGCAACCGCAGTCCCAAAATACACTTCAGTTGTCAGACGAGTACATACAGTAGGTGTAGTGTGTAGCGTGTAGTGTGTGTGTATGTGTGTGTGTACCTACATAAATTGCAGAAACTAAGTGATAGGGCAGTACATGTGGTTGAGCTGAGTCAAACAGAAAGAGAGTGAGAGAGAAAAAGAGAAAGAGAGAAATAGAGAGAGACAGAGAGTGTGAGAAAGAGTGAGTGAGAGGAATAGAGAAAGACAGGAATGAGGGATTCAGAAAAACCAACAAAGACAAGAAATAAATAGGAGAGAAAGAAAGTATAGAGAAAACTGAAAGTTTTATTCTAAGTGAAGATATTATAATCAGCTTTGTTGCTGGTTTGTAAGTTTACTCAGTTCCTCGTGTATATCATATAAACTAAAAAGGAATTTATCTTTTCAGAAAATGCATGAGTAAAGGACCAGGATAGTTCATATATTTAATAACGTGATCATAATATAAATTCAGCCATAATCTTATCAAACAACTTGTTTTGAACGAAGGAAATGAACAAACGTTACGCTTCACGCGGTCTAAACGTAGGATCTCCGCGGCGCGTTGCCAAAGTGACGGAGATCGATACTACAGTCTTCACCGAGCGTGTGGGGTCTGGAGAAGAGGAGCATGCTGGGCTGCTTACGGTGTGAAGGGCCCATCAGGGTCCCTCCTCCTCCTCCTCCCCCTCCTCTCCCTCCTCCTCCTCCTCCTCCTC
>JAPMUY010001653.1:22500-50000 GCA_026901105.3 Galaxias olidus | reverse complement strand
CACACACACACACACAGGGAACCTTGTTATAAATGTGTAGGAAACATACAATCTCTCACACTCACGCACGCACGCACGCACGCACACACACACACACACACGCACACACACCCAGGAGAGACCTTGTCAATGATATGTATGAATTGGCTAAAGTGCTGCCATTCATCTGATGTCCTTGGGTGTGCTTTGACAGGCCCCTGTGCTCAAAGGGACATCCAGGCACGTGACCGCTCCCCTCCCCCCAGCCTAGAGGTCACTGAGGCCAGCCTTATTCACTGGGGCGATATCCCCATGTGCTGCCTGGGACTGACGAATAGGCCTACTACGGGAAGCCCACTGCCGTGGAGCCTGAAAGATAAAAAGAAGCATAAAAAGAAAGATAAAAAGGTACAACCCACCTTTCTGTTTGTCGGAGGTCACAGTGGCGAAACAGGAACGCACGTCCGGAGGCTTTCATCTATGTTGTAAAACAGTACTATGAATCACATTTAGTCAGTGCATTTTTACTAAAACCACGTTCAGGGAAATACAGAAGAAACTCTTCTGTGCGCGCTCCCATGTCACGAAACAGGAAATGTTAGTGAGCTAACATTCCATGTATGAGCCACAACAGACATGTCAAACAATACTGTGTCTGCCTTTGTTATATTTACGGTCAGTAATGATCGTATATTGATAACCATTTAGCCTTTTGTTACGACCTGGCTCTAAGGCTAATTTGGGGAGCAAGAAGACGAGAGCAAAAAAATCTAAATAACCCAGGAGACGATCTGCTCCATCTTCATAGGAGCTCACCTCTCCATCCTGTCTCAGAGTCAGACCATCATCCCTATGATCGGTGTCTGAGCAGAAAAGACAAAGTGTGTGTGTGTGTGTGAATAGAGAGAGAGGGAGAGGAGAAACAGAAAGAGCGACAGAGAGGGAGGGAAAGAGGATGAGAGAAAGAGAGAGAGAGAGAGATAAGAACCTGGACTGTGTTGGGAACAGCAAACACCATTAGTGATACTGCCAATACTACAGCTATGTACGTTCATCAAGACGGTTATGTTATGCTTAGGTGTGTGCCTGTCGATCAACACACACACACACACAACTGGAATGTCCTCACCCACTCCCTGCCTGCCAGTCCTTAGTAGGGGAAACATGGTCGTAAAGCCACAGCGCCCCCCAGTGTCAGAACAAATATTTCATTAGCAGCAAGGGTAGAATAGCTCTGTGCCCGCCGTTAAAAGACTAAAACAATCCTGGTTAAACAGATTACATTGTTATAGAGGTTGATTTGAAGATGTAGGCCTATAGATATGTTTCCTATAAGCGATGAATAATCGATTAAATCGGATATAGTGCCCTTACCATATTGGGGAGGACAGACTATTCAGTTGCCAATCTGGAGCAAGACCCACCTGCTGCGATGAACAGATCCGTCTGCTTCTACAAGACATGATGTCTGGTTCCTCTAAACAATAAGATGCAGTCCAGATCAACCATTAGAGGGATACAGAGCTTAAAGACGCTCATTATTCATGTAAAAAGATTTAATCAAAGAAAAAAGAAAAACGCAAGCCATTTTGTGTATAAAAACCAAACACTTTTATTACAATTAGGCTGAAAAAATCCAATGAAAACACAACTACTTTACAGTACAAATGTTTTCTTTTCCCGTTGTTATATACATTTTTTTTCTTCTTGAACATCAATAAAAAACTGAAAAAAATGACAAAGAAAGTTTGCGAAAACACAAGATACTGAAGTACATGTTTACAGTGTGTTACATTTAAAAAAACAAAAACATAATTGATGACTACAGACCAACGTGCATTATTTCCATTCATTATCTATAAACAAAGTGGGAATCACAGAAATCATAAAAAGAAGACAACGTATGAATACAGTCAACATCATTACAATGGAAAGCCACTTAATCCTCACATTAGATTATTTTTGTTACGAAACCATATGCCCCGTTGCCACGACAACAAAAATCTCATGGAGGTACCTTAATATATGTGAATCATCAGAGTAAAGGTATATTTTTCCATCTTTTCAAGTTTTTTTTGTATTTTTTTGTTTCTTTTTATAATGGTGTGAATAGGTGTGTTGATGTCTCTGTGGGTGTCTCTGTAAGCTCATCTAAAACACAGTTAGCAGGTGAAACCCCTTGCTGTCTATTTAGAAAGTGAACACTTGCAGTCTGAACCGACATCATCATCGTCATGGTTATCCCAGTCAGTTAAAGACACCTCCGTTCCCACGCCGACCCTAAAGAGCTGAGAGAGTCAGCGCTCTGAAGAGTCTCTCCCATTGATACGGAGGAGTCAGAGTCACCGTCTCACACTGCGGCTCAAACCCTATCCCAGATCAGCACTTCACCCCACTAAATGGAGGAAGCAATGAAAACACTGGGGAGGCAGTCTCCCACCTTCCCTCTGTCTGCGTCACTGGGGAGGGGAGGGGGGGGGGGCTCACCCTCTCCCTCCCCTACTAGCAGCCGCCCCCGCTGGGCTTAGCCGGGGTCTGTTTGGCCCTCATGGTCCCCCGGCCCTGGCCCTTGGTGGGTTGCTGGGGCTGGGGTGCCCCCTGCTGGGGGACGGAGGACTCGGAGGCAGCGGGTGCCGAGGCGGTCTGCTGGGCGGGGCTGTGAGGGGGAGGAGTCTGGATCTGAGGGGACGTCGTGGCCGTCACCACCTGAGAAACAATCGACGTCCGTTAAAAAGGTAAACAACGAGAGACAAACGACGTCAGTTAAAAAGGTAAACAACGAGAAACAAACGACGTCAGTTAAAAAGGTAAACAACGAGAGACAAACGACGTCAGTTAAAAAGGTAAACATCGAGAGACAAACGACGTCCGTTAAAAAGGTAAACAACGAGAGACAAACAAAACGACGTCAGTCAAAGCAACTATAGGCAACTTTTTGATTTTTTACTTTTTTTAAAAACCGCGGTTCACGTCAGTCCTTTAGAAGTCTTAATATTTAACACACATTTTGTCTGCCACCAGGTACGATCGCCTGCAAAACTGTGACAAACTGCTTAATGGCACAAAGAAGTGAATCACTAAATCAGGAAAAGTATACCATACTTGGAGTATAGTCGTTGATTGTGCTAGCGATATCCAGTGACCGCAAGCATTCTGCATGTCTTCTTTGCGACGGTTCGATAAAATAATTACACTAAGCAAATGGTAGGGGTCGCCAAAATCATGTCCTACAGATAAACTGCCGCTAGTAACTTTAAAAAGATAAAACGATCACGAACCTGAGAGGAAATGTACAAACACAATCTCAAACAGTTAAGCAAAAGAAACGGAAGAGAGCCAAGATAACCGACTAAAGCTACTTACATATGTACTGTGGTTATAATACTTAGTGGTAAATAAGAGTTGATTTGATAGGCTACAGTGACACGGGTTGTAATAAGAGTTGATGTGATAGGCTACAGTGACACGGGTTGTAATAAGAGTTGATGTGATAGGCTACAGTGACACGGGTTGAGTATGTGATAGGCTACAGTGACACGGGTTGCAATAAGAGTTGATGTGATAGGCTACAGTGACATGGGTTGTACTAAGAGTCGATTTGATAGGCTATCTACGGCAGTGACACAGGTTGTAATAAAAGCTGACTTTGAAAGGCTATGGCCCATGTGGGGAATCCAGATGAGTCAAAAGCCTTAGTGAGCCACTGACCTGCTGCTGGAGGAGTTTCTGCTGGACCACCTGGGCGCTGGCCGTCCCTGCAGAGACCATCTGGACCTGGGAGGTCGTAGTGGACACTGCCGGGGTCAGGGTCACCGTCTGAGGCTGGATCTGGCCACACACACACACACACACACACACACACACACACACACACACACAGACAGACAGACAGACACAGACAGACAGACAGACAGACAGACAGACAGACAGACAGACAGACAGACAGACAGAGTCGTGATGATGACTCCAGTGCTGCTCAGATGGTGCTATGCTAAAGCGGCTACATACACAACACTTCAAAAAAGAGATACATGTTTACAGTGTATATAGTTTTAGTACATACTTTGTAAAAACAGTATGGGGTGTTGCTATCTGAATGGCGTTTGAGTTAAAGCAGTGTGTGCTGGTGTTACCTGCTGTGCGGAGGAGACTATCTGCTGGATACTGGCTACAGTTGGCTGCTGCTGCACGATCTGGGGCAGCTTAGTCACCTGGCAGACCAGGGGTCAGAGGTCAGCACGGTAACGGTGAACAAAGAAACTGATGAAACCCTTATGTGCTCACTCTCTAAAGCGTCTTAGGGCTTTGAAAATAAAATGTATTATTTTAAGGCACTCTTTCTTTTTTGAACTGTTACGTTCCCTACCTAAAGAGCACCTTGATCATACTCATTTAAACTTCTGAGCACTCAAGACTTTTAGCTTTTTAAAATGTATTATTGTTGTTATGTGCTTCCAATTGTCAACTCAGGCGAGCGTGTGTGCACAGAATTAAACCCAGTAGTCCATAAAAGCCGGTCCTTAGCAGCTATTTGTTGGACCATTTTTCAGCCTTTTAACTCAACAGTAAGAGGCACCATAGGCATTGTTAATAGACTAGTAAATAACATGTCCGTCGTCCTGAGTTGACCCCCTTTGGGACCGACTTTGCCAATGCTTCATATTCCGTCTCTGCCAACTCTACCGGGTGTGTGTGTGTGTGTGTGTGTGTGTCGCTTTCCTACCTGTATCTGCTGTGCTCCGGCTGGTTTCTGGGCCTGTGCGATGGCGGCGGTGCAGAACTGGGTCTTGGTGCCGGGCTGGAGCTGGGCTGTGGCGTAGGTCACCTTCTGCTGCTGCTGAGCGGGCTGGGACGCCTGGACCGTCACCTGCTGAGCACCCAGCTGACGGGACGGGAAGACGCCGTTTAACACCATGAGAGGTAGGGGCCATTTTAACTATGACAGTCAGGGGCCATTTTAACTATGACAGGTAGGGGCCATTTGAACTATGACAGGTAGGGGCCATTTGAACTATGACAGGTAAGGGCCATTTGAACTATGACAGTCAGGGGCCATTTTAACTATGACAGGTTGGGGCCATTTTAACAATGACAGTCAGGGGCCATTTTAACTATGACAGTCAGGGGCCATTTTAACTATGACAGGTAGGGGCCATTTTAACTATGACAGGTAGGGGCCATTTTAACTATGAAAGTCAGGGGCCATTTTAACTATGACAGTCAGGGGCCATTTTAACTATGACAGGTAGGGGCCATTTTAACTATGACAGGTAGGGGCCATTTTAACTATGACAGGCAGGGGCCATTTTAACTGACAGGTAGGGGCCATTTTAACTATGACAGGTAGGGGCCATTTTAACTATGACAGGTAGGGACCATTTTAACTATGACACGTAGGAGCCATTTTAACTATGACAGGTAGAAGCCATTTTAACTATGACAGGCAGGGGCCATTTTCACTATGACAGGGAGGAGCCGTATAAACACAATAAAGGTTTTTACTAATTTAGTTTTTACTAATTTAACTAAGGTAATTTTTACTCTTTACTTATTTAAAAAAAAATTTTGGGAGGAATTTTGTTTTACTTTGTATTGAAAGGACGGTAGTTACACAGGAAATATGGGAGGGAGAGAGAATGGGAGACATGCAGCAGAATGGCCCAAGCCAGATTGTAACCTAGACCGCTGGGTCAAGGACTAGCCTTTGTGGTGTACAGTCCACAACCTAACTCACTCTGTTTAAAGCCTGTGGGTGACATGAAGGCGGTCTATAATAATAATTATAATAACAATAATAATAATAATAATAATAGCTGTCCTTCAGGGGACTAGCGGGTCACCTTCTGCTGCACGGTGGCCTGTCCAGCCTGGGGCTGACCAGCCTTCTGCTGCTGGGCGGCGGCGGCCGCAGCCTGGACCACCGCCTGCTGCTGCTGCTGCTGCTTCTTCATCTGGAGCAACTGCTGCACCTGCATCTGGGGGTAGGGGGGCGTCAACACCGGACCACCTAGGAGAGAGACAGAGAGAGAGACAGAGAGAGAGAGAGAGAGAGAGAGAGACAGAGAGACAGAGAGAGACAGAGAGAGAGAGAAAGAGAGAGTCATGTAATGTGTTGTCATAGGAGATGATGTAGGGTCATAATCTATTTTGTTGTCATAGGAGCTGATGTAGGGTCATAATCTATTGTGTTTTCATAGGAGCCGATGTGGGATCAGTAATTTATTGTGTTGTCATAGGGGCTAATGTGGGGTCAGTCATAGGGGCTGATCTGGGGTCAACCATAGGGGCTGATGTGGGGTCAGACATAGGGGCTAATGTGGGGTCAGTCATAGGGGCTGATGTGGGGTCAGTAATGCATTGTGTTGTCATAGGGGCTGATGTGGGGTCAGTAATGTATTGTGTTGTCATAGGAGCTGATGTAGGGTCATAATCTATTGTGTTTTCATAGGAGCTGATGTGGGATCAGTAATGTATTGTGTTGTCATAGGAGCTGATGTAGGGTCTGTCATAGGGGCTGATGTGGGGTCAGTGAGTCAGTCACCTGTCTTCTGGGCCTGTCCTATGGCCACACTGATGCCAGCCACGGTGACGGGGAGCGTGGTGACTCCAGCAGAGGAGACCACCGCCGGGACGGACACCACCGGGGGCTTGGTCAGGGTCACCTGGGCCGTCTGACTGGGCTGGGCCTGGAGCTGACCCTGGGGGGTCACACGGGTCTGGAGGGGACAGGAGAACGCACGCACGCACGCACGCACGCACGCACGCACGCACGCACACACACACACACACGTAAATGCATGTCCATCTTATAATAACATAAAAGATTTTTTTCATAAAAGATTGATCATGTTAACTGGCGAAGGAAGCACAGGGCTTTGAGCACATGTGAAACCAGCACTTTTTTTTTATGACAAAGTTAAAAAAGGAACATGTTATACACATTTTTTAGAAGGAATTCTTTAGAAATAAATGAGTAGTTGAAAATCTCTGCCTATAGAAAACGTGAACGTTTGTTAGTCACAAAGCCCTCCTCCCAGTACGCCACTGGTCCCTCACCAGTCTGGTGACCTGCAGACCAGCCACCGTGGTCCCGGTCAGCACGGCGCCTGCTCTGGGAGCAGCCACGGTCGTCAGCTGGGGGTTGCCCTGCGCCGCCTGAGGCTGACCCTGGACCTGCGCCAGCTGGGGGGCTTGGACCTGAGGGGCCCCTGGCTGCTGAGCGGCGGCTACGGCCGCAGCTACCTGCTGCTGCTGCTGGAGCTGCTTCTGCTTCTGCAGCTTCAACAGCTCCTGGACCGGGAGGAGGAGGAGGAGGAGGGAGGGTGAAGAGGGAGGGTGAGGTGGAAGGTATCACATCCGGGACGGGGGAGGAGGATGAGGAGGAGGGAGGGTGAAGAGGGAGGGTGAGGTGGAAGGTATCACATCCGGGACGGGGGAGGAGGATGAGGGAGGGAGGAAGAGGGAGGGTGAGGTGGAAGGTATCACATCCGGGGGACGGGGGAGGAGGATGAGGATGAAGAGGGAGGGTGAGGTGGAAGGTATCAGGAGGAGGATGAGGAGGGAGGGTGGAGGGAGGGTGAGGTGGAAGGTATCACATCCGGGACGGGGGAGGAGGATGAGGAGGGGGAGGGTGAAGAGGAGGGTGAGGTGGAAGGTATCACATCCGGGACGGGGAGGGGAGGATGAGGAGGGAGGGTGAAGAGGGAGGGTGAGGTGGAAGGTATCACATCCGGGACGGGGGAGGAGGAGGATGAGGAGGGAGGGTGAAGAGGGAGGGTGAGGTGGAAGGTATCACATCCGGGACGGGGGAGGAGGAGGAGGAGGAGGGAGGGTGAGGAGGGAGATGGGAGGAGGAGGATGAGGAGGAGTAAGAATGAAGAGAACACATTTAAAGCCACTATAGGCAACTTTTTTGTATGAACGTATTATCGATACTTTTCTACAGTTTGCACATTGTAATGTCTATGGGAGAGTGAAAAACAATTGCCGCTCAGATCAATCCTCTTGAAGTCTCAATATACAATATAAAACCTGTCTGCCGCCGGGCGTGACCTCCAGTTAAACTGTGATGATATGCTTTACGACACAAGGAAGTGTGCGACTAAATCAAGAAAAGAAGACCATACTTGGAGTATAGTCGTTGATCATGTGAGCGTTACGCGGTGACGAGCATTCTGCATGTCTTCTTTGCGCCAGTTAGGGAAAATAATTACACTAAGCAAACTGTAGGGGTCCACAAAAATCCCCTCCTATGGATAAACTGAGCCTAGTAACTTGAAGAAAGATGAATAAAAAGCTGTCCTGTTGTCTCGTTCCGTTTAAAACCAGAGTCTGTTTCTCCGTACCTGTGGTTTCCCTGCATTTTTGAGTTGCGGCGATGCGGCCTGCTGCTGCTGCTGTTGCTGTTGTTGTTGTTGTAGCTGCTGCTGGCGCAGCATGTGGAGGTGGGCCTGGGTCAGGGGCTTCCCTGTAGGCAGCTGCATGCCCGCCGCTGAGGAGAGTAGCAGGATCATGTCAATTATATCTAAGAGGAAATCACTGCCTATACCAGCAGATTATTTAATATTGACAGAATACTATGGTTACATATTGAGGGGTGGGGGGGGATGTTAACAGACTACTTTTATCTCCAGAAAATCCACCTGAACATTTATTGAAAGCTTTAAAACATTGAGAGAGTGCAGCAGTTAGCAGCAGTAGTCTCTCCCTCCCCTCCCCAGGCCCTAGCAGAGCAGCAGACACACACTGGTACCTTTACCTGTTGGGACCTGGCTGACCAGCGGGCGGGTCTGGGACTGGGCCGGGCTCAGCGTAGTCGCCACGACAGCGGACGCCGTCGCCGGGGTGACGGCCCGCACGCCTTGACCCGTCGCTATGGCGACCACCTCTGCCGGGGCGGCGGCGACGGGTACGGTCCTCTGCTGAGCGTGGACCACCTGAGCGCCTGCTGCCCCCGCAGGCTGGGGTAGGAAACACACAGTACACCGCCATCAAACTAAAACCTATACACATTCGAATGAGTCACTGTATAAATAGACTTCCTCCAATCATAACAATGTGTTTCAATAAGGGAGGTTTAGAGCTGGTTTTGTTCGCTATGACAAAATCGAGAAAATGCTGGAGTGAGTTGAATTTCCGCTCGTTTTTAAAGGGAAAGGGAAACACCTGATTGAGGAATGGTGACATTAGAATGGACATGTGGACTCACAGAAAGGGTCAGGGACTGGTTAACGTTAGCTATGGACTGGTTAACGTTAGCTAGGGACTGGTTAATGTTATCTATGGACTGGTTTAGGGACTAGTTTATTTTAGTTTTAGGAGGTACTAGAATGAGGACTTGTTAGTTTATGTTAAAGAGGTACTAGTTTCTGTTAGTTAGGGAGTAGTTTCTGTTAGTTAGGGAGTAGTTTCTGTTAAAGAGGCACTAGTTTCTGTTAGTTACGGAGTAGTTTCTGTTAGTAAGGGTGTTGTTTCTGTTAGTTAGGGAGTAGTTCTGTTAGTTGGGGAGTAGTTTGTTAGGTAGTAGTTTCTGTTAGTTAGGGAGTAGTTTCTGTTAGTTAGGGAGTAGTTTCTGTTAGTAAGGGAGTAGTTTCTGTTAGTTAGGTAGTAGTTTCTGTTAGTTAGGGAGTAGTTTATGTTAGTTAGGGAGTAGTTTATGTTAGTTAGGGAGGTACTGGAACGTGTACTTACAGACAGGGTTAGGGTAGTTTAAGGGTTCGGGTTAGGGAGTAGTTTCTGTTAGTTAGGGAGGTACGGAGGTACGTGTACTTACAGACAGGGTTCCGGAGATGACAGGCGAGGCCAGCCGTTTGGCCGTCTGGAAGGGACTCTGGGGAACACCAGCCACTGTGTTCACAATCACATTCCCGCCTATGGTGGCTGGAGAGGAACAAAAGACAGCGGGTTAATAATACCTGCTCTGTTTCTGTTTGGTGGAGGGTCATGTGACGGGTCGGCATAGCGATTAACACCTACCTGCTTGAAGAGTCGTGCCCACAGCTGTCTTTAGGGCTCCGGCCTGAAACAAACAAACATCAGAAAACACTCCGGAAGTACCAAATAACTTTCAACACTCATGGAAGAAAAGTCATACAGGCACTTTGAGTGGCTGGGGCCCAAACAACAACACAGAATACATATAAAAGCTTTCTGTTGAATAAAATGTCAGTTGACTTCAAGCACGGAACGTGTGTGTTTCAAGCCATTTATTTCTAAACCTCATGTATTTAGAAACAACCCAACTAGAAGCATGATTACAGAAGTATCATAACAAATCATATCTTAAAACCACAACAACACAAGTTCATTAAAACAAAATGTATTAAATCAAAAGAAAAACTAAATGTATTAAAACAAAAAGACAAAATTAATTTAATGAGAATAAAAATAAATAAATAAATAAATAAATAAATGAGTTCCTCCTCACCACGACAACGGGCACGGTGGTGGCGCCCACCACGGCTGCAGCCTGGGGGACCCCGAGGGCCTGGGGCTGCCCAGCCGCGGGGACTCCTGGCTGGGGTTGACCCTGGGCCACCTGGGCCTGTGGTGCTACAGTCTGCTGCTGCTGCTGGGCTAACTGCTGCACTCTCTGCTGCTCTGCTAGGGCCTGGGGAGGACAGAGAGAGAGAGGTTAGGCTACTGATGGAGACAGAGAGGTTAGACTATTGATGGAGAGAGAGAGAGAGAGAGAGAGACAGAGACACAAGACTATTGATGGAGAGAGAGAGAGAGATTAGACTATTGATAGAGAGAGAGAGAGAGACTATTGATGGAGAGAGAGAGAGACAGAGACACTAGACTATTGATGGAGAGAGAGAGAGACAGAGACACTAGACTATTGATGGAGAGAGAGAGAGACAGAGACACTGATGGAGAGAGAGAGAGAGAGAGAGAGAAAGAGAGAGAGAGAGAGAGAGACAGAGACACTAGACTATTGATGGAGCGAGAGAGAGAGAGAGATTAGACTATTGATGGCGAGAGATTAGACTGGTTTATTTGTGTGACGATGAACAGGCTTTGAGCACATTTTATAGCATTCTGTTAGAAATATTTAAATACATTTAGATCCTGAGCAAATGTTTAAAAGGAGTTCATACATTTTTTTTGCAAAACCCAGACTGACAGTGATGATTTTGACTGCTTTCCCTAGTGCCATTTATGTCAACAACTGACCTTCTTGGGACCTCTTAACCAGCTACTCTACCAATAGCAGCAGAGATCGAGCAGCTGTCTGTCTGTCTGTCTGTGTGTCTGTCTGTGTGTCTGTGTGTCTGTCTGTGTGTCTGTCTGTGTGTCTGTCTGTCTGTCTGTCTGTCTGTCTGATACAGGGGTTTTCCAGCCTATTGGGCCAGGACTAAAACAGCAAAATGACACCTGAACGGCCGCATATCATACTGTGTCCTTGCTGCTGTGAAGGGAACTGATACACACACACACACACACACACACACACACACACACACACACACACCTTCTTCTCCTTAGCGATCCTCTCGGCACGCTGCGTTGCCACTTGGATAGGAGGGAGAGGCTTGTCGTAACTGATCCCACTGTTAACACATATTAGACATATAAAAACACATATTTACTGTAGTTATGAGCTGACCCCACTGTTAACCTAAAAACACATATTTACTGTAGTTATGAGCTGACCCCACTGTTAACCTAAAAACACATATTTACTGTAGTTATGAGCTGACCCCACTGTTAACCTAAAAACACTTATTTACTGTAGTTATGAGCGGACCCCACTGTTAACCTAAAAACACATATTTACTGTAGTTATGAGCTGACCCCACTGTTAACCTAAAAACACATATTTACTGTAGTTATGAGCTGATCTCACGGTTAACATAAAAACACTTATTTATAATATCATATAATGGCTTTATCCATTCAGTCAAAGCAGAGAACCATTTAATGAAATCATTTTGTTTGATTCATTATTTAATTTCAAGGGTGATACATTTAGATGTTTCAGGGTCAATGTTGAGTTGTAGAAGATATTACCTTTCTGCCAAAACAGAGGCGTGTTTGGGATTCTTCTGGAAAGGATTCATCCCCAGTCTGTGGTCAAAAGGCAGAAATATATTTAATTCCTACACTATGAACCTGGTATACTGGGACCTGGGGTTTAACTAGACCACTTAAACATTTATACCATAATAACATTAAAATTAATGAAAATCAAGAATCTAGAGTAATGCCAATAAGTCAAATTAAAAGTAAAGTTTTAAATTAAATATAATAATATTGATTTTGGTAGTTTATTCAAAACTTGATAAAAATGTGTTAAAAAGTTTTGACATTGTTTAGTGCTTAAAGTAGTTTGATAAGGTCTGTCCGCTCCTAGTACTGGTTTCGATTCAGCGTCGCTCAAGACATCTTAAGCCTGACCCTCCAAATTGGGTTTCCTACAGTTGCATAGCAACAGTGACAGGGATCCGTGCCCCCCCTTCCACTAGAGCAGCCCCGTGCCGATCACATGACGGCCTTACAGCGGTTTGATTGGCGGGCTCCGTTTGCTGGCGATGATCTTCATGAGCTCGAAGCGGCTGCCGTAGAGCTGGATGTGACTGGCGCTGTCGTCCTGAGTGTAGATCTGACACGTCCTCAGAGGACGGCTGTTCTTAGACTGAGGGGGGAAAACACCACACGTCAAACACAACAACAACAACAGCAACAACAGCAGCAGCAGCAGCAGCAACAGCAGCATCATCATCATCACCATTCATTGGATTTAGTTTTTAGCCCTTTCCTCAAAGGACATTGTTGCTGTGAGGCCACAGTGCTAACCACTGAGTCACCGTGCTGCCCACATGCTTAGCACAGAGGTCACTTCAGATCAAACGACTATAAATAAAAAACATTGACTCAATGTGCCTGGGGCCAATCTGGCCTTGCCTTATACAATGGGACCATTTGTAGAAGTTCATATGATGCAGCCTGCTGCCATGGTTACCTTGTATATGCTCTTGGTTTTCTTCTTGGGGTTCGCCTCATACACCAACTGAAACAAACAGGAAAACAAAGGTCGTTAATATGACTGACAACGCATTTCTATCTTTCTTTCCAAAGCATCACACGCCAACTTACTGCCTGTTGTTGACACATTAGTAACCATAGCAACAAAAGCTTCGCACACCTTGTACTACTACCAGTAACCATAGCGACACAGTCCCACACACACCTTGCCCCACACCTACTAGCTGTAACCATAGCGACACAGCCTCACACACACCTTGCCCCGCTCTGACTAGAAGTAACCATAGCGACACAGCCCCACACACACCTTGCCACTCCTCCTACTAGAAGTAACCATAGCGACACAGCCCCACACACACCTTGCCCTCCTCACGGGGGATGATGACGTTCTCGTAGCGGTTGCGGCACTGCTTGGGCGAGCGGTAGATGCGGCTGCAGGAGTTGACCACGTCGCTGACCAGGTCCCAGTTGGGGGTGTGTGCCGGGGAGACGATGGCCAGGTTCAGGGGCAGCTCCAACAGCTGCTTCACCGCCTGACGCCACGGAGCGGAGAGAGATACAGAGTTACAACAGTGATAGAACAGCCTCACGCCACGGAGAGAGAGAGATACAGAGTTACAACAGTGAGAGAACAGCCTGACGCCACGGAGAGAGTTACAACAGTGATGTCACACAGGTAGCTTCCTATTGTTGCTTCTTCCCAGACAGGACGGGGGACGGGGGGTGATTAAGATTGCAGGGGTAACAACTGGAGCCAAAATTATCCAAGAGATTTTGATTTGTCTAAAAAGGTTTTTCTAAATATCTCTCATTCCATGAAGTAGAGCACGTAACACTTTTCTCATTACTTATCCACGATGCTTAGGTGACAAGCAGCAAGCCAATCACTCATTCTGTCCTCCATTTATTCCTCCCTCCCTTCCTTCCTTCCTTCCCTCCCTCCCTCCCTCCCTCCCTCCCTGCAGTACAGCCAAGTCCTCACTGATCAGCCACTCCTCCCTCCCTCCCTCCCTCCCTCCCTCTCTCCCCCTCCCTCCCTCCATACCTGCAGTAGAGCCCAGTCCTCACTGATCAGCCACTCAGGGTTGTCCTGCCCCGCCTCCATGGCGGGTTTGACCAATGAGGGCAGAGGCTTGGCGAAGGAGGCCTGCTGCTTGAGGGAGAAGTTCTTCTTCTGGTCCTTGCCCTCCCGTCTGACCTTCAGCATGCTGGCCTTCTCAAAGAGCGAGCGGGGCGGGATCACCGTCTCCCCCTGGCCCTTCTTCTTCTTCCTGGCTGCTGCTGGGGGAACAGATCAGTGAGTGTGTGTGTGAGAGAGAGAGTGTGTGTGTCTGTCTGTCTGTGAGTGTCTTGAAGTGAGTGAGTGAGTGTGTGTGTGTCTGTCTGTAAGTGTGTCTGTCTGTGTGTGTGTGTGTGTGTGTGTCTGTAAGTGAGTCTCGCTCTCTCTGTCTGTCTGTGTGTGTGTGTGTGTGTGTGTGTGTCTGAAACATGGGATGCATCTGAGCGGGGATCCCGTGTGTGTGTGTGTGTGTGTGTGTGTGTGTGTCTGTAAGTGAGTCTCGCTCTCTCTGTCTGTCTGAGTGTGTGTGTGTAAGAGTGTGTGCGTGTCTGTGTCTGTCTGTCTGAGAGTGTCTTGAAGTGAGTGAGTGTGTGTGTGTGTGTGTGTGTGTCTGTAACTGTGTCTGTCTGTGTGTGTGTGTCTGTATGTAAGTGAGTCTCGCTCTCCCTGTCTCTGAGTGTGTGTGTGTGTGTGTGTGTGTGTGTGCTGCGCCGGCTCACCTGAGGGGTCCATCTTGAGCCTCTTGTGCTCCTTGTGCACGTAGATGGGGGGTAGCTTGGTCTCGGGCATGGGGGCGGAGTCGTACATCAGACACATCACAGAGTCGATGTAGATGTCGTTGTCATCCTGAGGAGGGGTGGGCGGAGTCCACAGCTGCATGGATGAAGAAGCACACACAAAATATGTGTCAATAAAAACAACAAAATCATACAATTAAATCATAATCTTTACTTAAAATATACACAAATAAAAACATATACAGTATATGTGTAAAAAATGATAAAAACAACCTCTTAATAATTTCACTTTGTATAACCCAAATGCCACGGTACCAACACGTATCAGACAAGATAACTCCAGTTGTGGCCATTTTGGTTTCATTTTTACATACGGTCAAATACACAAATCATCTCTCAGGTATCTCACCGGCATGATCTCCGTCTGGCCGTCTTCTCTATCAAACACATATTCCTGTGGAAACAGAACCAGTATTACAGACTTCACTGCTACTCATCATTGAAATGTCCATTTCTCAACTCTTTGTCGATCACCCTCCTCCACTTCCTGGTATCCCGGCGTCACCTGATCGGGTAACATCCAATGAGGGGTGAGCGTGGACGTACCATGTTGCAGGCGTCTTCTCTGGTGTAGGTGAAGAGGTCCTCCTCTTCCTCCATGGCCAGCCGTTCCTCTTCATCGATCTTCAGCTTCTGGAGCTGCTCTCGCTCCCAGCTCCTCTTGGCGCACTCTAGACGCTCCTGGTGATACACACATACACACACACACGCCTGAGTATCGTATTTAAACAGTGCTCATGTACATGTTAGTGTTTCTCAAATACGTTTGAAAGAATAATATGGTATGTTATTGTTTATAAAGAAATGTGGACACATACGAGGAAGTTGTGTGGTGTTAATGTTTTGACTACGTCAGATAAAACACACTACAGCTTAGGTGTCAAGACTCATCCTCACCTTGACAATGAGCTCGTCTTCACTGACGTGCAGGTACTCCAGGTAAAACAGGGCATACTTCTCAATAGGAGTGAGCTGAACGGGGGAAAAAGCAAAGTTTGACAGATGGGACAAAGTTTCACACTCCTCCTGAGTCAGATAATTAATAGTAATAATGGCAAGACAGATTCCAGAGAGGTTTCAGACGTTATGACTTAAATTATTTTATCATTATAAAAAAAAAATTTATACAATGTTTTTAACGATGCTGAACTTGACCCCTCACCTGCCCCATGACAGCGTTGAGCTCCTCGATCTGTCCCGCCTCCTCTTTGACCTTCACCTCCTTGTCTCCTTCACGGCACTTCATGTCCTCCTCTTCCTCCTCCTTCTCCTTCTTCTGCTCCTCCTCTCCCTCCTCGGGAGAAGACCCTTCCAGACAGATGCTTTAAAATAAAAAACAAAAGATCATATGAAAAACATCTCCCATTCATGAGATTCAACTTGGGACACATTCTCGTGACATCTATTAAAATTGCGTACACATATTTTACAAGAAGTTTACAATACAGTATTTTTTATTATTGTCGGGGTCCTGGGGTGGCCCAGCGAATCAGAGGACTGGTTACTGACCTGTGCAGGGCCTGGATGTAGGGTTAGGGTTAGGGGGGCTGACCTGTGCAGGGCCTGGATGTAGGGTTAGGGTTAGGGGGACTGACCTGTGCAGGGCCTGGATGTAGGGTTAGGGTTAGGGGGGCTGACCTGTGCAGGGCCTGGATGTAGGGTTAGGGTTAGGGGGACTGACCTGTGCAGGGCCTGGATGTAGGGTTAGGGTTAGGGGGACTGACCTGTGCAGGGCCTGGATGTAGGGTTAGGGTTAGGGTTACTGACCTGTGCAGGGCCTGGATGTAGGGTCTGGCCACGCGGGGAGAGATGGCCTCCGAGGGGGACGGGTCCTGGTGCAGCACCACAAACTCCTCCACCTTCTCGCCCGAACCCGCCTCCACCTCAAACAGGTCCTGGATGGTCCGCTGGAGGAGGCCACACACACACACACACACACACACACACACACACACACACACACACACACACACACACACACACACACACACACACACACACACACACACAGACAGACAGACAGACAGACAGACAGACAGACAGACAGACAGACAGACAGACAGACAGACAGACAGACAGACAGACAGACAGACAGACAGACAGACAGACGCTTGAGTTCAAATAGGCGTGTTGGTTAAAATTACGCAATCCTAGCTGATTGGTGAAGGCAAAATCAAAACGTTTCTCAAACAAGAACAGAAAGTTGGGACAAAATACATTTCTCCCTTTAATAAAAAAAAATATATAAAAATGTCTGAGAGCAGGTCGTTCCTGGGTGAGGAAGGCCATGCCATATGTAGTCTGACCGGGCCTATGAGTGAGGAAGACCATGCTGTATGTAGTCTGACCGGGCCTATGAGTGAGGAAGACCATGCTTTATGCAGTCTGAGAGCGGGTTGTACCTGGGTGAGGAAGGCCATGTTGTAGTCCGTGCCCTGGGCTGCCACCTCCCTGATCAGGTCCTTGGTGCCGTTCTTCAGCAGCTTCTCTTCTATGGAGTTCCCACTCTCCAGCCTGAACATGGACAAACAAAACGGGAGAGTTTTAGATATCATTGGCCGTTCCCACCGTGAAATAGTAAAGTTGGTTAAAACATTAAAAACAGAAAAACAATCACTATCAGTAGAGTGCCTTAAAAGGATGTCTATTATTATTACTATTATTATTATTATTATTATTATTATTATTATTATTATTATTATTATTATTAATAATAATAATAATAATAATAACATTGAACTGTTTACTGCAGCCTATCGAACATGCAGGGGAAAAAAAGCGCATATAACAATTCCATAGTTGTTCTTTCTTTGTGTATGTCCAGGTGTCTGCATGAATGTGTGGATTACTTATTATTTTCTCTTTTATTTGATTTTATTTATTATAGTATATTTTCTCTTTTCTTGATGTCACCTGTAGATGTGGATGTCCAGGTGTCTGCAGTGTGTGGCGTTAGTTACCTGTAGATGCGGATGTCCAGGTGTCTGCAGTGCGTGGTGGCGTTAGTTACCTGTATATATGGATGTCCAGGTGTCTGCAGTGCGTGGCGTTAGTTACCTGTAGATGTAGATGTCCAGGTGTCTGCAGTGCGTGGCGTTAGTTACCTGTAGATGTGGATGTCCAGGTGTCTGCAGTGCGTGGCGTTAGTTACCTGTAGATGTGGATGTCCTTGGAGCGTCCTATCTTGTCGCACCACCTCTGCGTGTGAGCGTCCATGCTGGGGTTGAGGTCCGTGTCGTAGAACACCACCGTGTCGGCGTCGAACACCGGGCCCACCGTGGAGCAGCAGTGATTGGTCAGGATGCCGCAGAACACCCGCCTCTTCCTGTTGAACCTCTTCATGTTCTCCTGACAAGAGAGCGACAGGTTAGACCGGTCTCCACGGTAACACACCGTGTCTCTCAGTGGGTCGATACATCACAGAGAGTTCCGCAATAGAATTTAACTTAAAATAAACAAATACTACTGAAATGTTATTGTTTTGTATGACATTATCATTATTTGTAGAACATTATCATAGTATATGACTAATAGAATGTAATAATATTACTAGAACATAAAAATCATAATTCATAGTTCTTTACGGTCAAATCCTACAAACCAAAACCCATCCGGTCTACTTCACTGGGCTCACAGACAGAGGGAAATAAGGAAAAAGATTGGTTAGGCAAGACAGAAGAAGAAAATAAATCATTTTCTTAAAAGTATAGTTCTGTTTAAGCTAGCATCGCAGAAAGGATAAGTTGCCTTACAGAAAAAAAGTACAGTTTGTTGAATTAAAAGTCTACAGAGAACGCCAGCGAGTCAAAAGTATAGCAGAGACTAAACACTTTGAGAGAAGCACCATAGACAGTAAAGCAGGGTTTGGAAAAGGCAGAAGGCCCGTGAGGTTCCCAGGCCCGCGGCAGGGGGTGTGTGTGCGCGTCTCTTAAGGCCCTGGTAGGAACAGCATCCAGCAGGGAGGGAAGAGAGCGTCGATAGTCTGTCCCCGTGAAGAGCCAAGAACGCTACACTGACTCTGGGAGGTCCCGGTGTTAGAGAGGGAGGAACGAGACGAAGAGGAAGAGGAAGAGGAGGAACACAGCGCTGTCTGAGAGCCAGATGACTGAGGAATGTGTGCGTTTGTTTTTGATCTGTCCCTTCAGTGATTTTACTAGTCTGCTCTGGTTTGTACAGCACTTAGGTCAAACGTGAGCTGTTTTGAAATGTGCTTTAGAAAGAAATCTGACTTGATTCTGCACCCAAAAATCCTACAAATCATGAGTACTACAACGGTAGCCAACAGTAGCACAGCAACCAGTGCAGTAGGTCTGATTGAAGCAGGCGTCATTAGACATCAAAAACCTGATTAAAGGTAGTCTGATCTCCTAGCTCCGGTTTTCAAAGCAGGGCTGTAGTCTGACTTCAAACACAGGGCTGGGATGTTGTCTAACCTGTCGCTCCTGAGGGGAGAGGTTCTCGTCCATGCGTACGTAGCTGAGGTGGTGGTGGTTCAGGAAGGCTTCCAGGATGTCCAGCATCTTCACCATCTGGCTGAAGATGAGCACGCGGCGGTTCTCCGCACGCAGTTTCTGCAGCAGCACCGACAGCGCTTCCAGTTTGCCTGGAGATAGAAACGGGGACAGCAAGAAACAACAACAAAGACTTTTGTTATGACACACAAATCAAACACACTGTAGGAAGGTTCTTATTCATCTTACTTTTAAATTAAATATATAATATGTTTGTTTTTTTACCCGAGTCCATCTGCATGAGCTCGAGGTCTGGGAGGTGAAGCAGGTTACCCGTTGCCAGGCAACGGATGTCGGTTACGTGGGGGGCGGCGGCCTCCTGGAGACGACGGGTGATTGACTTGTGCTCCAATCTGACCGGAAGGGAGGGATTGGTCGCGTAGAGGTGGGGAGGCGGGGCTACGGCGGGAGTGACGAAACACGACAGCCTAAAGAGGAAGTGAAGAACAAGCGGTTATATCAAAAACAAAGACAACTCCTGGAAACGTTGTATCATTGAAGTGTGTTTGTTTATCAAACAACTCGTCTTGGTTTCTCGGCAGTTTGTCAATGCATTCCTAAATGCATTTCCACGTAGTCCTAAATGCATTTCCACGTAGTCCTAAATGCATTTCCACGTAGTCCTAAAATGTATCCAAAATGCATTTCCACCTAAATGCATTTCCACGTCCAAAATGCATTTCCACGTAGTCCAAATGCATTTCCACGCATTTCCACGTAGTCCTAAATGCATTTCCACGTAGTCCTAAATGCATTTCCACGTAGTCCTAAATGCATTTCCACGTAGTCCTAAATGCATTTCCACGTAGTCCTAAATGCATTTCCACTTTGTTTCTCTAGTCCTAAATGCATTGCCCTCACGATGACACATCAATCCGTTCCCCAACATCTGGATAAGGCCTCGTCTAGCCTTTGAGGCGATTCTCATCAAGTCGCACACACAGAGCAAAACAGCACACACGCACACACCCCATGAGAGAAACACACCTCTGGATAAGGCCTCGTCCAGCCTGGAGGCGCTCCTCCGCCGACAGCAGCGCGCGGTGAAGCGGAGCGGTGGTTCCCACGCAGGTCTGGGTCGCCCGCTGGCAGCTCTCCCTGCCCACCCACCTCCAGCCGGCCCAGGCAGACAGCGCGCTGTGGCCGGGGCCCTGGTGCGGGCCCGGGGGGTCCACCAGGCAGGCCTGGAGGAGGTCGGCGCCGTACAGGACGCTGCGCCCGCACCGGCGGTCATTAGCCACCAGGAGGCGACGCAGGCGCTCCTTCAGCTGCTCCGACGACTCCTGAACCAGGAGAAGAAGAACGAGAAAGTGGGAGAGAGGAGTCAAGTGCAACGTTTGAGATTTTTCTCAAGAAGTTATGACATTACAGCAAGATAATACAATATAACAAATCAGACAATGTACTGAAGGTACACTTATACTTATAAATATATATTTTTATATATGTATTAAATAAAGGCATTGATACAACTATAGAAAAACAAGCAGTAATGGTGAAGGGAAGGACATAACAAAAGACCACCCATTAAACCCCCCCGGGGCTCGTCCTACAGCCAGGCTCACAAACCTGAGGGACAGCAGGTGCAGCTGTAGCAGCCTTGGAGATGCCAGTAGGGGGCACTGTGGAGTTGGACACACCAGACGCTACACGGAGAAAACAGAGAGAGAAAAGCTATTTAACGTTTTACATTTTCTTGAAAGCGGCATTCATTCATTCATTTATAAGTTAATGACTGCACAGGCATGGCTGAAGTTAGCCTCTCTACAAAATATCAAAACCAAAAGATGTATCTTGCCAATTCGACTTATCTAATCTCAATCAGTTTTTTTCTTTGCTCAAAATTTTATGAGACAACGACTCGTCTTGCAAAACGCACATTTGAATAAGACAAATAAATAATACTGTTTGGCAACTGTTTGCCAAGTCAAGGAGCTGAGAGGATGTGTGACCTGGTTGGGCTGAGGTGGGCGCAGGAGGTGGGGTGCCGGGCGTTGGGGTGGTGGGGGTGGAGGTGGTGGTGGACACAGGGGTCGGCTGGGGAGCCTGGTTCTGGTTCTGCATGACCACCGGGCCCTGGGGCCTGGGCAGGATCTGCTGGCCCGGAGCAGACACGATCTGGAGGATGTTACCTAAGAGGGACAGGGAGCAGAGGACACGCTCAAATAAAGATATGGGCAAGCTCAGAACAGATAGAAAAGAAAGGTTGTAGGGTCAAAGTTTATATAGGATCTAAAAACATCTTTAGTCATGCTTTTTATTAAACAAAAACATTTTTACACAAAAAAATAAGAAATTTATACATTTGGTCGAAGAACCAAACAGAGCAGAACAGAGTCCAAACAGAGCATGCTTTAAAACCAAATGGAGGGAGAGAGACAGAGAGAGAGAGAAGAGGGAAAAGAACAGATGAAGAGAACATCGAGGAGGAGGAGGAGGAGGAGGAGAAGGAGAGAGAGAGTTTTGAATGGCTTGGTGTACTTTACCCAGAGTACCTTGGAGCTGTAAGGGCTGCCCTGTGGTCAGCTGCCTCAGCTGGCTGGGGGAGAGGGTGAATTTGTTGCCTTGGAACTGCAGGGTGACCGGGGTCTCTGGCTGGGAGATCCGGGGCTGAGTGGCCGCAATGTTCGCCGGCTGGGCCAACTTCACAATGTCTCCACCTTGACAAAGAAAACACGCACAGACACAACTTGTTAAAAAAGTCAATTTTAAAGTCCATACTTTAAAGTTGTTCCTGTTAGTTTGCAGGGTAAGAAGGAGACTGGACATGCACATCTAAGGTGGAGTTAAGCTGTGGAGCAGAGAGCTTCAGTCTCTCCCGCAATCCCTCCCCAAAACCTGAGAAAAACAACACAACTCAAAACAAACGCTCCTCAGCTAAGAGACAAAGAACGCTGGAAATAAAACACCACAGCTTAAGCCTTGTTCAAATTTGCACTTTGACACGCCAGGCACCTGTCGAGCCTAAAACATCCAATCAAAAGTAGGTCTTGTTTCATTTTAGGCTTTCTCCATCTTCATAGTGGATCTTTTGTTTTGGTAAAGGCACATGGCATTGAACGATAATGATATGAATAATCGAGGCAGCCGAGTCCCAAATGGTTTCATTTCTCTGTCTCCGTAGGAGTCCTGTTTCTATTGGGTTGGATGGCATCTAGGAGAGAGAGGGGAGCGGGGTTATGGCTATGGACTGTGTCCGCGGGGAGAGGAGGCGTTCTGCTACACATGCAGAGTAGGCTCAGAACAAGAAGCAACGACAAGGATCAACATCGGGAATTACACGAGAGGGAAAAGGGAAAAGGCAGCCGGAGGGCAGGGCTAGGGTTTCCCTGTGGGGATTCCTGTAGACAGCCAAAGACAACAAAGAGAGAACTTCAAGAAAGTCTGGTTAAAACAGAGTGCACGGTCCATTCGGGTGGTATACACTTGTGGACATGCAGCATTATTAAAAGAGAGAGAGAGAGAGAGAGAGAGAGAGAGAGAGAGAGAGAAAGAGAAAGAGAAAGAGAAAGAGAAAGAGAAAGAGAAAGAGAGAGAGAGAGAGACAGAGACAGAGACAGAGAGAGAGAGAGAAAGAGAGAGAGAGAGAGACAGAGAGAGAGAGAGAGAAAGAGACAGAGCGAGAGAGTGAGAAAGAGACAGAGAGACAGAGAGACAGAGACAGAGACAGAGAGAGAGAGAGAGAGAGAGAGCGAGAGAGTTTGGGTTCTGCTGACGTGGATGTAGTTCTCCAGCTGGCTCTAGTACTGTAGCTTTATGTTAAAACAGGAAGTCCTCTGGGCTGGATGTATGTATGCAGATAACACAGAATGAAAAGAAACCTTGTCGAGGAAGAGATGGACGCAAATCCTCTATTTGTTGTTGTCATGACAAACTCTTAGAGAACTAACTTCCTCAGATCCGTCTTTTGAAGAGCCAACATCAGCAGTGTGCCCAAATAAAAGAAGAAACAAAAAGCACGGCCTCCTTTTTGTGACAGAGCAACTTCTGTCGTGCTGACGAAGAGGAGGAGGAGGAGGAAGAAGGAGGGGAGGGTGGGTGCAGACATCCAGGGGGCTCGGAAGCAGCCCACTTACTAGACAAGCGAGCCTGAACTTGGGCTGCCTGAGTAGGCAGGACCAGCCTGTGGGGCTGCTGGAGGAGGCTGGTGGGCTGGACGCCCTGGATAGGACTGCTGCTACTGCTGGTGGTGGGGACCAGAGCAGGCCTGGGGAGAGGTGCTGAGGGCCCCAACACCACCCCACCCGGCCTGGGTCCAAGGGCCACGGTGGCGGGGGCTGCCACGGCCTCCACCTTGCCGAGGCTGGCGGTTGTTGGAGGGAATTGTAGGACTCTTTGAGTAGCTGACGGTGGAGCTACGGCTGTGGAGGAGGGTTTGGGAGGAGGTAAAAGAATTAGGGTTTCAGGAGGGGGTACTGGTATTAGGGTTTTAGGAAGGGGAGTGATCGGAAACGTACTAAGGCGGAAATGATATGGTGGCATGTCAGGTTTTGTTTTCCTGAACATGGATCTGCCAGTAACACAACGTCTGCATAAAGAAAAACAAACGGTGCTTGAAAGTCAGAGAAGCATTCCAAACACATTGGTTTAAAAAAAACAAAAACAATAAAATGGCACAGAACCCATAACATCTCTGCTGTTCTGAGACAACTGTTCAAACATTGGCACGCCATGCCACTCAGGACAGAAATCACACAGCACATTTCAGAACAACACAACCCTAAAACCGTCCACCAAAGCACTGGCCTTCATGTCCTTACCCAGAGAACCAGGTGTGGTGCTGGTGGTGGTGGTGTTTGTGGTGGTGACAGGGGGCTTCCCTTTGCTCTGGGCAGGCTGAGAGGCAGCCGTCCCTGGGGTGGGGGTGGTGGTGGTCCGCGGCTGGCCTGCCGCGTTGCTAAGGGCGACCACACGTCCCTCTGCCTCTGTGCCGTACTGAACGGGCTGGAACAACCTGTCAGGTACACACACACACACACACACGCACACGCACACGCACACGCACACGCACACGCACACGCCAACAGTCACATTGAAACAGTTCCTCCAAGTAAATCATTTCAATAAATTACTTAACATTATCTTGGTGTGTTTAAAATGGTCAATGTGCTTATCCTTTACAAAGTGGAAGACTAGAGACGCACTCTGACACGGAGATGACTGATTTGAGTACAATTTTCCCAAGCCAAACATCGGTTTTACTAAATGCATCCTTTAGCAATAAAATGCCTTACAGCATGGTTGGCTTGGCTGAAATAAACCCTGTACCACTAAGTCTAAGTGAGTAAAACCTTATGTGAAGCACATTGAGCGGCACTTGTTGAATGAAATGCGCTATACAAATAAAGATTATTATTATAATAATAATAATAATATTATTATTATTATTATTATTATTATTATTATTATTATTAATAATAAAAGCTACTCTTTCACAGTGCTCCAAACGTATCACTAGTACAGTGATCCAAGTCTAAGTGAGTAAAAGCTACACTTTCTAAGTGCTCCAAACGTATCAGTAGTAAAGTGAAGGTGCTACTGTTGCCTTAATCGTGAACTTTACCAAAATCGTAAAAATTATTATCATCACACCAGCGAGCATCCTGCACATCTTCGTTACGACGGTTATGGGAAATAATTACACCAAGCAAACGGTAGGGGTCGCCAAAATCACCAACCTAATCAAACTACTTGAAATAAACTCTGCATCCTACCCGGCAGAGTCCACTGACCTCATGGGTTTGATCTTACCATGGTAAGATCAATGAGGATAAGGATGACTTTGGTTATATAAACTCGTAGGTTAGGGTTAGGTAGTGTTCCTGTAACACCAGGGGTCCACTGACCTCATGGGTTTGATCTTGCCCTGCTAAGGGTCCTTTAATGAGGATAAGGATGACTTTGGTTAAATAAACTCGTAGGTAGTGTTCCGGTAACAGCGAGGTCCACTGACCTCATGGGTTTGATCTTGCCCTGCTAAGGGTTCTTTAATGAGGATAAGGATGACTTTGGTTAAACAAACTCGTAGGCAGTGTTCCGGTAACAGCGAGGGTCCACTGACCTCATGGGTTTGATCTTGCAGGGCTTGGCCCGGGGCGCTGGGTCCGGGGCCGCGTGGATCTCCTCTATGAGCTGGCGGGTCAGCTTCAGTCTGGGCAGAGTCTCCTCCGTCTGATACCGGCTCAGACTGCTCTCGTTACCGATCAGGTCAAACAGGGAGCGGTCCACCGTCTACGGTAAGGAGGGGGGGAGATACAATGACTGAATGAATTAACTTGTTTCTGAGGAGACATTAAAGTTCCACTGTCTATGGAGAGAGAGAGAGAGAGAGAGAGAGAGAGAGAGAGAGAGAGAGAGAGAGAGAGAGAGAGAGAGAGAGAGAGAGAGAGAAAGAGAGAGAGAGAGAGAGAGAGAGAGAGAGAGAGAGAGAGAGAGAGGAACTGACAGGGAGGGAGATAAAATGTATTGAGCATGTCTTGAGCTTAGAGGGGCATACTGGCTACAGTCTATAGAAAAGTGATCTACAGCCATTTCTATTGAGCAGCGTTCTGCTGCTAGCTGGCTCACCTCCAGACAGAAGAGGTTTGCCTACCTTCCAGGGGTCGCTTTGCAGCGCCCCCAGCACCAGGGACGGGGTGTCGTACTGCAGCGAGGAGCAAACGTAGGAGCTCCTGGTCTCCCTGGGGCTCACCAGGTCGGCGTGGTTACACACCCTCTGGAGCTGCATCAGCACCTGCAGCACGCTCACAAAGTGACCGGTCTTCAGGGCCTCCTGGGCTCTAGGGGGAGACGGAGGGCACGTTCACATGAATGATCATTCAAAAACTAAACATTTTATGGAAATTTCCAAAAGGTTAAAAAATATCTATAATAAATTATAATTATACATATACATATATATAGTATATAACATACATATATATATATATATAATATCAAATGTATTTGTTATTTTTGCGTCTTTTCTGAACGTATTGGCCCTTATTAATTTTTTACTGATCTTCTTCTTCTTTCACTTCGTTGTGTGATTTCACTATATCCTTAGACATGTTATTAATGAAAAGAATAAGAATAAAAACATGGCCATGTCCTTAGACATCTTATTAAAGTGAAAACTTGGCCATGTCCTTGGACATCTTATTAAAGTGACAGCTTAGCGCTGTAGTGAGTGAAGGACCACCATACCCTGTCTGTGTGAGGATGTCGTCGTACATGCTCTGCTGTCTGCTGGACAGACGACACTTCAGGATGTGTTCGTACTTCTTAGGAAGCTGCTTCTCCACGTCTCTCTTAGAGCGCCTCAGGATGAAGGGCTGGATCATCTACACACGACAAGAGCCCACGGTAATTATGGGAAATGGAGTCCTTCAGATGTGATGATGATGCTTCTGCTAGGTTAACAGGTTAACAGCTATGTGTTTGGAAGAGTGCTATATAAATATAATTTTTTTTGAAAATATTAACGTCAACATTTTATTGTGGTAATTTGAAACCTACAGACACACTGAACAACGCTGACAAATGAAATGAAGTTTGAATCAGAGTACATATTGTACATTTGATTTGACTTTTTAATGGTCTATGGAAAATGTATAAAAGACGCAGTGTAATCTTAATGTCCTGAGAAAACCCTTCCTCTATGTTAAGATCATATGATCGTGATGTGTGGGTGTGTTCATGGTCTAGGGTTAAATATAATAAAAACATATTAAACCCTCTTCTAAGGTGTGAACCGGACGGTACCGACCCTGTGCAGGCGGATGACCAGCTTGTGGCAGAAGTCCTGGTTCTGGTCGGTTCCCGGTTTGACGGGGAAGTCTGAGTAGGCCCTGGTAATGCCGGGGTGCAGGAAGTGGATCATGGTCCAGAGCTCCTTCAGGGTGTTCTGCAGAGGGCTGTTGATCAGCAGAATCCTCTGGTGACTGGGGGGAAACAGCAGAAAAACAAACGTTATATTAATATCACAGACAGACAGACAGACAGACAGTAAGACAGACAAAAGTTTTAGGCAGGTGTGAAGTCTTTAAAGTTATTTATAAAAAAATTTTTTTAAATGTTAACAGTTTCTTGTTTTTATAAATTCATAAAATACAAAGTAAGGGAAAAGCAAATCTGTATCAAATCAACATTTGCCGCGACCACCCATTGCCTTCAAAACAGCATCCC
>JAPMUY010001653.1:5000-17500 GCA_026901105.3 Galaxias olidus | reverse complement strand
TTTGACCTTCTTGGGTAGTTAGGGGTGAACAGGCTTTTCTCTTCCTTGTCGAATTGCATGGTTCCTGTAAAACAAATTCATGTAAATGTCAAACCGTGCGACAACAACGCATTCTTAAAAACCCCTTTGAATAATCAGTAGCTAGCGTTGTGAGACACACACACACACACACACACACACACACACACACACACACACACACACACACACACACACACACACACACACACACACACACACACACACACACACACACACACACACACACACACACACACACACACACACACACACACCTCCTTCTCAGCTTTCTCTCCAGCTGGCTGAGTGGGTTTGACCCCTTGTCCTGTTCTCTGGAGCCGGAGGGACCTCAGTCGCTTCTCGTATATCTCAAACTGGAGTTTAATCTCCACAACCTGAGAGAGGAAAAAAAACTCAACATTTAACATCTGTAGACATAGGCAAATAACATGGTTGTGTTGTAATATGTTATGCAACTTATCACAGCAATAATAATATTTGAACATCCCTTTTCTTAACAGCACTAAAAAGGGCTTTAACAACAACGTTGTATAATAAAAACAGCATATTTTAATGAAACAGAAACAACACTGTACAACAAATTTAAGGATAATTAAAACTACAGACCAGTGCAACAATATTGAAAACCTGAAAACCTATTGAAGTTATTCAAAAGAATCATGTTCCTCATGTACCTGTTGGATGTTGGCATTAAGAATTAAGACTACACTGCAGACCAGCGCAGCAATAATGAAAACCTATTGAAGTTATTCAAAAGAACCACGTTCCTCATGTACCTGCTGGATGTTGGCCCAGAAGAACTCCACCTCGCGGGCGATGGTGCTCGCGATCTGGCGGAGGTGCATCTCTTCCGTCTTCCTGGTCCTCTCCACACTCTTCTTCTGCTCGTCGTGGTAACGGGCGCAGGTACGAACCAGCTGTGGAAGAGTAATGTCAGAATGTTCGAAAAACGGGTAGACATTTTTGAACAAAGGAAGATTATTTATAGGATTAAAATAAAACCCAACACAAAAAGCAGAGCAGAGTTGGGCTATCACTGTGAATCAGCCGCCGCAGTGAATGAAACACTGAACACAATGCCTCTTCTTACAAAACGATGACTTTAACAGGTCAAACTCAAATAACGAAATCAATTGGAACCCAAAAAACCAACAAGCTGCTTTAAGATGTCTGCAGTTTCATGGGTTCGCCATGTTCCTTAAATGTTTTGAACACGTAAATAAGTCACTTAAGAGTCCATTAAAAGAGTGTACATGTCTTTCTCTTTCTTTTATCACAAGCACGTGAACATGTCTTTCTCTTTCTCTCTTTCTTTTATCACAAACGCGCCGGCGGGAGCAGCGGCCTACCTTCTTAGCAGCGGCCTCCTTCCACCTCCGCTCCTGGGCAAAGTCCGCCGCCATCCACTGCATCTCCTCCAGCAGGTAGTCCCAGTGGGACTTGGGCCGAGACGACTCCATCAGCTTGGGCAGCCGGCTGGCCGACCACTGGCCCTCCTTCCTCAGCTCCGAGATACGCTGGTGTACCTGGTTCTCCTGGAGCCGGGACAGACACAGGGTGAACACAAGTCCCTTTAGCCTAACCCTGACCCTAACCCTAACTCTAACCCTGACCCTAACCCTCCCGAACCCTAACCCTAACCATTACCCTCACCCTAACCCTGACCCTAACCCTCCCTAACCCTAACCATTACCCTCACCCTAACCCTAACCCTCACCCTGACCCTCCCAAACCCTAACCATTACCCTCACCCTAACCCTTTACCCTAACCCTAACCCTCCCAAACCCTAACCCTAACCATTACCCTCACCCTAACCCTAACCATTACCCTCACCCTAACCCTCACCCTAACCATTACCCTCACCCTCCCAAACCCTAACCATTACCCTCACCCTAACCCTCCCAAACCCTTACCCCCACCCTAACCCCAACTCTACCTCACCCTAACCTTAACCCTAGCCCTACCTGACCCTAACCCTTCCTCAGCCTAACCTTAACCCTAGCCCTATAGGGACAGACCCAGGGTGAACACAAGCTCAACAGACCCTCTCAGCTTAACACGCTCACATCAAACACTTATTGCCACTTCATGAAAATTTTTCTTTTTTTGGTCATACTATAGAGATATTTCAGATTGAAAGACTTTCTCCATCCTTCTCTCTCGCTCTCGCTCTCTCTCTCTTTTCCTCGCTCTCTCTCTTCCTCGCTCGCTCGCTCTCTCGCTCTTTCTCTCCCCCTCTCTCTCTCTCTCTCTCTCTCTCCCCCTCTCTTCCTCTCCCTGCCTCTTCCTCTCTCCCTCTTCCCCTCTCCCTGTCTCCTCACCAGTTTAGCCTGCTCCAGGTGTTTGTCCCCGGAGTTGTCCTGGGAGTTCTGCAGGCCCAGGCCCTGGCCGAAGCCGCCCACGCGGACCGTGGAGGTCCCGTTGGTGCCGGCCAGCTTGGAGTGACCGGCGGGGCTGACGTTGGAGCCCGGCGGGCGGAGGGGGCCCACGGCGTGCAGGGAGGAGGGAAGGGGGCCGGGGAGGGGGCTGCTGGACAGGGGAGAGGGGGACATGGAGGGAAGGGTCAGGGAGTTGGACATCAGCCTCTGGTTGGGGTCCGATCCGGGACGCGCTAGTGTGACAGTCTGAGAGGGGAGGGAGGGAGAGCGGACACACACTGTTATTATGCAATATAGAGACAAACACTTTTTTAGCAAGAAACTTAAGTTTAACTTAACTTAACTTAGTAACTTAACTTGGTAAATTTGTTTGAGTGTGTTAGTGTGAGCAACTTTGCCAACTTAGTGCTAGCAGACCAAAATGCCACTCTTTCTTTCAAACACATTTAATCAAGCCCTTTTATTAATGGATCTCCTTTGATCCATTTGGAGCCCTTTGATTAATGGAACACCTTTTTGCAATAAACTTATGTTTACTAAGCAACTTAACTTGGTAAATTAGTTTTGAGTGTGTTAGTCTGAGCAACTTTGGCATTTAGATCCGCTAGCACTAAGTTGGCACTCTTTCTTTCAAACCCTTTAAATGGAGCCCTTTGATTAGTGGGCCTGACACCCAGGAGGGACACTGACCGCCTGCCCAGCATGGGCCCCGGTCGGGTTCTGCTGCTGCGCTTGGATCTGCAGATGGATCCCCGACTGCTGCATCTGCTGCATCTGCTGCTGGAGCTGGGCCTGGGGGTTGACGGCGGCCAGGATGGACCCAGCGCCCTGCACCTTTGCCTGGGCTTGCTGGAGCTGCCCGGGGAGCTGGGCTGAGCCCTCCATCAGCTGGGGCTGCTGCTGCTGCTGCTGCTGCGCGAGAGACAGGGGGAGGCCAGCGGACATGGCGAGGCCGCCCTGGGGAAGGCGGCCGGGCAGCTGGGGGGGCGGGGTGTGGAGGCTGGCTGCGTTCTGCACCGGAGGCCCCTTGGACGGGTCGTACTGCTGCTGGTTCTGTTTCTGTCCGGCGATCTGGACCGCCTGCGGAGTCGGGGGCATGCCGCCTGGGGGACAGTGTTTACCAAGTCAAAGGAAAAAGAGGGAGGGAGGGAGTGAGAGGAAAGAGAGAGAGAGAGCGAGAGCGAGAGAAAGAGAGAGACAGAGAGAGCGAGAGAAAGAGAGAGGAAGAGAGAGAGAGAGAGGCGGTAGGGAAATTTGGCTGTGCGTTAATTTTGATTCAAGGTTTAATCGTCCAAATCTCAACTTTACCTGCTCTGAATAAAACAGTACTAAAAACAAACTAACACGGTCAACAGTCCAAGTTAGAAAACACATCCAGTTGACTAACTCAAAAACATAGAAATAATTCATTACTTCACCCTAAGTGCTCCACACGTTTCTCAATGACCAGGGACCTTTTTTTTGTTCACTCTGTAAGCGCCGTACAAGTTGAATGTTTTATTATTACTATCATATTATTATTATTATTATTATTATTTCTGAGCTCCAGTTATTGTTAAGCCCCTCGGACTGTGTTGAATCGACAGCAAGGTGACCCTCACTGAAGACTGAACATCAATGGAAATCATACTGTAAGATGACTTAAACAAACCAAACCAAGGTGATCAGCTACATGTCTCAAATTCAAATCAAACACTACTTTGAATAATGAGAGTAAACAAAAAAAATAAACTGTTATCTTTCAAATGTCAACGAGAATGTGATCTGATCACAAGATCAGAAGGTAGTCATGCATTACATAGTCGTAAAGATTTAGATAAAGAAAAGGAGGGCAGGAAGGGAGAGAATAAAAGTCTGAAAAGGGAAGAAAAAAACTGCTACAAACAACAAACGAAGGAGGGGGTAAAGGGGGAGGATTGTAATAAAACAAAAAGAAAACTGAGCTCACAACAAAAACAAAACCAAGTGATCAACATGCGTGAAGCAATGTCCGTGGAGGCTGAGGAGACATAGGGGGGGGGCCCACTTTGAAAAAAGCCTGCAGTGACATTAGTGGAGCACAGAGCAGAGAGACAACGCCACATCACAGCAGAGTCAGCGCGAGTGAGACAGACGTTAGGATGGGGGGTGGGGGGAGGGGGTTTGCAGACAACAGGCTGGGGGAGGGGTGAGGGGGGCAGAGCTTTGCATACTAAAGCAGCACCCTGTCTTTTCATCTCTGTCAGTCAAAACACCTGGCCTAGAGCAACACACTCACACATCACGCCTGTTTCAGTGTCCTCCCAACCTCTCAAAGTGCTTTGAATCGAATGCGTTTTTTTGGTTTGTTTGTTTAAGAAGAAAAATAAACCCCTGGGCTGTAAACGATCGTCAACGTTTATTCCACTAGCTGTGGGTTAGAGGCCAAGTCAGAACGGAATGCAAAAAGAGAGAAAGGAAAAGAGCAAAAAAAGAAAGAACAACCAATAATAGCGACAGTAAAAGGTGGGAGCATGGATGGAAGGTCAAAGAACAACACTCTCCAATGACAATGGCCCGACTCACGGGTGATGTGTGTGGGGAGACTCCGGGCTGAGGATGTCAAGATGGACGCACAGACACTTAAGATGGACACTGGGAGGACAATGGACAACAATGAGGAAAATAATAAGAAAGCAACAACAATGACAAAAGACTCGTTGCTGTTGGATGAATAAAACTGGAAAGGAGATTTTCCTCGTTCTTTTCACAGGCTTCTCTTTCCAATTAACTGCGATCCTTTCTTAAACCCATTACCAAGCTCCGTGAAAACGGGAAAGGTCCGTCTAAATTGGGAGGTGTTGAGAAGAACGAATCTCGCATGAAAAAGATGAAGAATGACGGACGTGATGGCTCAAAATGAAAATCATACAAATCATAGAGACAAGGCGTCTTCCCAGAAAGCGGCTACTCTTCTTCAGAAATCGCAATACTTCTTCTTCCTCATTTCATACTCTCTGACAGAGTGTGTGAGGTGAGAGAGAGTGAGGGAGGGAGTGACAGGGCTGTGCCTGCACTTCCCGAAGCCTGCTGTTTTAAGGATGATGATTTTTGTTGATGCTGCGTGGAGTTGTTGTTGTTGTTGTTGTTTTGGGAGCCTCCAACGCATTATTGCCTAAAGGTAATTTAGTCTGGCTAGTTTTGTTTGGGGTGTTTATTTTAATTTAGGGGAGGGGGGGGGGGGGGGGGGGGGTCCAGCAGCAACGAACAGACCAGTTTAGGAACAGCAACCCCTGCTGGTTGGCTGTAGAGGCACTCCTACCTTGCGCCGTCGGCATAAGCTGTTGGAGAGGAACGGCGGGTACACCAGGATGCTGGAAAATCAGCCCGTGGCGACCAACGTCGATCCGGCACCTCTTAGCCTGATCTGGGATGTAAAACATACAATAGCCTCAGGATGGCGCTGAGGAATACTTGTGTCAAATGAATGAAAGGCACTCGGGAACCGTCGTTTTTTTTGTTTCTTTTTTCTCTCTGGATGTTCGGTACACCATTAACAGAACGACTCTTTCCTTCTCCTTCGTCTTTGTTGTTGCTGTCGTTGTCATGGCATCTAAAATACACAGCGCTAGCCAATCATGTGCCACATATCCAAAGCAGAAGCAATTAGGATAAAAAGGGCGGAGGGGGGGGGGGGGGGGGGTAAAATAAAAGTTGAAAAAGATCAAAAACAGGAGAACCGAAGCGATCAATAGGAAAGCAAACAGGGAGGAGGGAAAAGCAACCGTAGAGAGAGACACAAACGAGGTGGGCGTGGTCGTCCTCGGCCTACCTGCTTGAGCCAAGGCCTGTTGCCTTTTAAAGGCTTCCATGTCCGCGGGGTTGCCCCCTGCAGCGCCCCCTAGGGATACCTGTCGGAAACAACAAGAAAGCTCAGGGGGGTTAGCTAGGGATTTCTTTATTAAAAACCGTTCTGGACACAGCACATCCTGACAAATAAACCAGATGATACTGTCTATGGTATTGATGATAGGAGTGCATATGTGGTGGTGGGGGTTGGTTGTAACAGTGTACCTGATACTGATTAAGTGAGGACACAGGAAGAGGGGGGGACGGGGGGCTGTTGTAACGGGGCGTACCTGATACAGTGGCTGGGTAGAGAAAGCTGCAGACACGTTCGCTGGGAGCTGCGTCGCTATGGCAACCGGGGTCCCCGCTTGCCCGTCTTTCCCAGTGGTAACCTTGACCTGAGAAAAGAGAGAGAGCGAGAAGGGGGAGGAGAGAAAGAGAGAGATTTGCACTACGATCACACAGACACAAGGGACTAGAGGCCGTCTACGCAATTAACTAACTGTTAGAACACACAAGTGTAGTTTAATGAAACACCGCTGTAGGAGAATACCAAATAACATCTCAGTGTGTTTCGTCTTTTAATATTTAAAATGACACAGGGCTAGTGATTTGCCTGGGCAGCGCTGCAACCTAGCTTCAGCATCACCTCATCGTTAATGACCTCAGACTGCTCTTCTTCCTCTTCCTCCTCCTCCAGGTCCAAGTCGTTCTGCCGCAGGTAGGTGAACAGGGGCACGCAGGGCTTCTTCTTGAAGGCCAGGTAGTCCATCATGTTGCCCTGAAGGTGCTGCAGAAAAAACAGCTCCACCAGGTAGTCCTTAAACACCTCCTTCAGACCCTCCATCTTTTTGGAGTGGTGCTCCACGCACTGTTTCCTCAGCTGGGCTACTTCCTGGTTGGGCGGAGCGATCTCCTCCAGCTTCCTGGTTGCCAATGGCTTCTTGACGTTGCCCGCGGCGCCGGGAAGGCCCATTCCCGAGGATATCAGTGGGGAGTTGGGGACGCCGCTCTGCGGGGAAGGGTTGGCGAGGGACGGGCTGGAGGGGATGCTGAAGGAGGGGGGCGCCAACGCTCCGCCCACCGACCCGACACCGCCCGTCGCCGCGGCGACCGCGCCCCCTTGCTGCATCTTCTCGAAGACCATGGGGCGAGCCAGCTGGCCCTGGATGATGCTGCTGATCTGGGGGGGGAGGTTGGAGGTGGTGATCTGTCCAGGGCTCCCCAGCGTGGGGAGGGCGGCGGCGTTGGCCACGGGGCTCTGAGGACCCAGGTGGTGGATGGTCCCTCCCGTCTGGGAGTGGGGCTGGGACAGACGGCGTTCCCTCACTGAGCCCGGCGCCCCCGGTGAGGCCAGCTGGACCTGACCGGCCGCAGTCGCTGCCGCCGGAGCCAACTGGGTCAGCCCGGTACTGTCCTGGTAGACGAAGTGGCCGCTTCCATTGGGACTGGCCAGGCTGATCTGCCTCACTAACATCCCCGCTTCTACAAACCTAGTGGGACTCTGCGTGCAGACACCCAGGCCAGCTCCAGGCGGGGCCACTGACCGAGCCAAGGCTTGCAGGGAGACGGTGGGGCTGTGCTGGGTAGGGGACTGGGGCTGGAGGGTCTGGGGTAAAGGCGAGGTCACCTGGATGAAAGACGAGGGAGCGTGCTCGAAGCGCCACTGGGGGGCGCTGGTGTGCTGGAACCCCGGGGATCCGGGGGTCTGGATGGGCAGAGGGGTCAGGGTGATCTGTTGGTTGCCGGCGGTTACCATCTGACCCACGTTCTGCAGGGTGATGTTCACGTTCTGGCCCGTGACAGGGGTTCTGCTCATGATTATCTGGTAGTTTGGGGACTGTGGCGCTGAAGGGCTGGCAGCGGAAGTGAACGTTGTCACTGGGGATTGGGGGTGGCTGACGGCTTGTTGTTGGGTAACTGCCATAGGCTGCTGCTGCTGCTGTTGCTGTTGTTGTTGTTGCTGCTGTTGTTGTTGTTTGTCGTCAGCGTCGGGGGAGCCGCTGACAGATTTGGACTTCTGAAGCTGGCGTTGAACATTCTGTGATCCGCTTCCATGGTGCATTGCGCAACACTGATGTTGTGTTTCTCAAAACAATCCCTGTTGGAAGAGGAAAGACCAAATTAAAGTTGTCATTACAAGTATTTCTAATACTGTTATAATACACATAAAAAATAACACACAAATGTATATATATACAATATCACATTTATTTTGGCCTGGTATAAAATATTTATATATCATTAGCTCGTTATTTAAATACTTTATTACAACTTTCCTTTAAAATTGTGTTTTCATTATTATTACATTACGACATTACATATATTACATTATTATTTAAGTATTTAATGGAAATAACCCATTATACAGAACCCATTATATAGCAATATGTGCAACAAAAATGCCTTCCTTTGTATTTGTTAATGACAGACACTGAAAGAATTTCATGGTTAGGCTCCGTCTATTACTTGGGAGTTGAATCGGGTTATTAAACAATGAAACGCAATGTTATATATACATTATACATGTGCAACAGCTAATAGTCTTTTCAGCGGCCCCTGAAAAGTTAATAGTTTAACGCATCTTAATAAAGCTTAGCTTTATAAAATGTTGACCTATATTATGGACTGTATTGACAATACTAGACATGCAACGAATTGTTAATCAATTCAGAGCTTAGTCTTAACCGCTTTATTGCCACCTAGCTACGCCCGCCGGTTACTTCCAATTTTGTGATTTCAGAGATAAATGTTAGTCCTGGCTACCTCTATTTGTAATTTGTGAACCAGTTGCCAATGTGTGGCAAACGTAAAAAGTAACCCGGAGTCTGAACCTTGGTATGATCATGACATTAGGCATTACACCAGGCTGCATCTAATACCTGACAATGATGTGCATTTGTTATTACTTATGCTAGCATTGGCTACGTTTTGTTTGCCAAACATTCTTTTAGTCAGGAAAAACAAGCCGGCATACTATGTCAATTAGTAATGTAACCAAATAGCTTAAAAGGCTGTTAACAGTCATTTAAGCGCAAAATATTTACGCATAATGTATTCCTCCAGAAATTACACATATCCAACAATGAATGTGACAGCTCAAACAACATAACGCCTTAAATTACCTAGTTTTGCAACCGCAATGATATGAGCAGACCTGGCCGCTAACATATTGATACATAATTCGAACCACCCGGTACCGTAAACCATTAAACATCAGGAAATCATGCTATGTATTCAGTCTAGCTTCACAAAGGCTTAACCAGCGGCGTTGACTAATTCTAGCTTTGGTCGGAATGGGATCCGTCTAATAACAACTACGGTTTATCTTGGAAATAATTCCCTTCTCCAACATTGTTAAAAATAGCAAGGCCAACACATAGTTAGAAACCTTAACATATAGTCAAACAAGAGCTTAGTCACCAGTTTAGCTAAGCATTTTTGCAGAAAATTATATTATCCATTTCAATTCAATTGCAGCGAAGACATAGAGCCCATCCATAGCGCGTGGAAGCTAAAGCTAGTACTGCCTGACCGAGTACTGTCCACACTAGCGCTAGCGCTGAACGTAAGATAACATAATGGTAAGGCAGCTACTTACAGTGAATGCCGCTCCAGTGGAAGGCTCATAAATCATAGGGATTATTTACAAGCGTATACATAGCTACTATATTAAATCCCGAAACAACAAACAAAAAAAAAATCTAAATAGCTAGGCAATAATATTCAATGTTTTTGGACATCATTTCAATCAAAAACATGGCGGCGGTTTCAACCGGATGTAACCTGAATTGAACCGGATTTAATACCTACCTGGGAACTATTTTGTATTTGTAGGCTTCAAAACGTGTTAAAAATAGTCAATGTTGTTATGTTCTTAGAACAACTTAAATAATTGCATTTATATTAAGTTACAGAATGTGAGCATGGCCTAAATATTTTTATAAGAGTAGAGACTAAAGCCAAAACAATGTTCAAACTGAGTGGCAGGTAGGCTGCACATGAAGGCCTATTCACATAATGCCAAAGGAATGCTCAGACTAGAATTTGTTTACACATTTTATTTTAGTCATGCTCCAACCTACCACAGTCTCTAAGGCAGGTATTTACTGATATGTTTTACAATCCAAACAAACACATACAACAAAGCCTAATTAAGAGTTTAGATCCCAATTAAACAGGATAGGTAACATTGATGCTGTATACATTTGTATAAATAAGATGGGTAGAGTTAATTCCACAGATATTCAAGTTTAAACAAAGTACTATAAATACAAAATGGTGGTTGTATCTCCAAATGTATTTGTTTACTTTTCATTGTACATCTACAGTCCATTACTGCTGGTCATTAGTGCAAAAAACAACAAGCAAACATTAAATGCAAACAGCACACCACAACAAGGTAAAAAAACGTATTGAATAAGGTGATGTGATCCTTTATAAACACTCACAAACACCACCTCCTAAATAATTGCATTTTCTCAACGTTTCTAAGAGCGCTGAAGTATAAAATCTATATTGTTTAACAATAAAAAACAAGTAAAAAAGAATACCTGAACAATGGAATCAAATACATTCTCTATCTCTTCTTTTACAGAATACACAGTAAAACACTTCTGATAAAATAAGGCACTTTTATGGTTTGATTTGCTACACATTGGCAATACTTGGCCTTCGCATTTTACTTTCACACCATTCAATTTTCACTCTGTATACTGATTGTGTTTTGAAAAAAAAAAAAATATCTAAGAATAATAATCAAAGTTACCAAGACAAAACACCAAGTTAGCATAAGAAGCAAACAAAAAAACAAACTCAAGTAATAATAAGAAGAAAGTGTACAAAAGTAACAGAGCGCCACATATGCCTGATGAATCCAATCATTTAAAGCAATTTAGCCTGCCTGTTACACTCAAAGGCCTACTATGCGCAGACAAACAGTAAAACTATTTTCCTTTCAAGTCTGTATGTTTCAGACAAACCCACTAGTCTTTATAGGTGCAATACGCTACAGTTTATTGAACATATTCTGTGGGTGTGCTCATCAGTGGCGACAGTCCTTTATCACTGGTCATAAGCCCTGCCTAACCATCCATTTTAAAGTGTCTTTTCAAAGTGCTTTAGTGTAACTGGATTCTTATTCTTTATAGAGAGCAGAAGCAAAGAGCAGAGGCTTGAGGTGGATCTACTGAATCTATATCTGTGGTGCCAGAGGTATAAGGGGACTACGATATCTGCAGAGCTGAAATACGTCGCTCAATACACCGCTTACCTGAAACATAAAGAACGAGAGAAGGAGAGAGAGAGAGAGAGAGAGAGAGAGAGAACAATGAATAACTGTCAACAGTTAATTTATACTTATTCACAATGTGTGGTAAGTTTCTTTGAGACCATTGTATGTGTGCACGTGTGAGGGTTTATTTGTACATGTGAGGGCTTGTTTGTATGGGGGGGCATACGTACATTTTCCAATGTTGTCTAGGTCGTCCTGCGCCGACACGACGCGTGACAACCCCTCCATGAGAAGCAAGGCTTTGTGGTAGCGCTGCAGGGACGCCTGGCCCTGGTGGAACATCTCGTCCAGCGCTGCTGTCTGCACCTGAACGAAAACACACAGCAGAGACCCACTATAGCTTTCCGTTCTCACCGCCTCCCTTGGTTTTACTGTTCATTTATGACTAGCATGTTCATGTCAGAGGACTTCAGGACTCCTTTCACACTGTCCTATCGGACATAAGCCACTATGAGACTCTAATGGCAGTTGTTAAAATATACAGTACAGATCTTGCAGTGCACAGCAAGCGGGATGTTTGTGTAGCGTGCAAGGAGATTATGACTAAAGTGCCAGAAAGAGACAGAATTGGAAAGAGAGTGTGGAAGGATGGAAAGCAAAAAAGAAAGAGAGAGAGCGACCGAGAGAGAGAGGGGGCGACTGAGAGAGAAAGAAGAAAGCTCCCTGTTACCATTTGAACGGTGTGGCTGTAGATGATCTTCTCAGCCGTGATGCTGTTGAAGCTGTCCATCAGCTTCTGCTTGTTGAGCAGGAAGCCGCCCAGGCGTGTGTTGAGGGAGCGGCACGACATCACGCACGACTTGTACGACTCGTTCAGTTTCTGGAGCACTGCGCAAAGACCATCACATAGAGAGACCATCACATACAGAGACCATCACATAGAGAGACCATCACATAGAGACCATCACATAGAGAGACCATCACATACAGAGACCATAACATAGAGAGACCAATACATAGAGACCATCACATACAGAGA